>JAIUZE010073562.1:0-15169 GCA_022085475.1 Heliosperma pusillum | reverse complement strand
TTTAATCGTATTAAAATAAGATATAAACTTATTAGTCAATTATCGCATAATTGAAAAATAAGTTTAATCGAATTTGAGTTCTTAACTCAATTTCTAACAATTAACTCTCGTACATATCGAATATATGTAATGTACTAATTAACTGTATCGTATACAAATAATTAGTTACTATTTGGATTTCATCCTTTAGGTGTGACCGAAAGGGATCAGTGGATCACCGCCGTCAAACGACAATAACGTCAAACTCTAGTCAGCCAACCGTTATTGATTTACGTTAATCAACTGACTAATCATATATATAGTCAATAAATATCCCAATTATATTCCTTAATAAGATTTATTATGTGGCGCACTATTGTAGAGGACACCTACTCCAACAATCTCCCACTTGTCTGACACAAGTGTGCGTCACCGATTCTCTTGTCTCTTTTATCACATCTCCCACTCAACGCATGGTGTCTTTCAGGTCGCACTTGCGATTGACAATATCTAGAGTGGTTTTCTCGATAGGGAGAGTAACTGTCTGACCGGAAAATCTACCATAGATCTCTTTCCGAGCGTGGCCACGCATTTACAGTAACTTCTCCTCGAGTGGCCTAAAGATGTTTTACCCAACGTGGGTGGACAATTCCTGTTGATCCATCTAATCTGTATGATGCAGATCACCATGATCCAGAAGAAGTCCATCGGCCTCCTTTTACGGCACGACCTAGAACATCAACCAAAACCAATCGGAAACTGCACCGACTCAGATAGACGGTCGCCAGTCAAAAGAATCGACTTATAAGAATAAGATAGAAGACCCTGCCACGACCAGGCATCAAATAATTGATTTAAGGGTCTCTACAATTTCACTGTCCGACAGAGTGTCATACAGTCTGTCTATGTAAACGACCAGTCATCTCCATGACCCCATGGTGCTGAACCAACCATCGATCGACTTACAATCTAGTCATTTCGAGACGTCACCTCATTGAGTGACTAGGGATAAAATACTAAGTTCATCCTGTTCACTTGAATTGGGTTCAACCTTTCTTTCAACCAATTCGGATAAACAAAGTATTAAAATTTAGTCAAACTAAATAAAGGAGTTTTTAATGAAACTCTAACAATGAATGCGATTATCAAATATTTGGGAAAATTGATACGCTATCAATAATTTCATATCTCATAATCTCTAGCAATTCAGGTACATATTTCAATCCCCATTGAAATGACATGACTATCATGTTTAGCCTGCAAGGCATGGCTAATGGATTAGCAATACTTGCATCTTTCCCATCTTTCTGATTGCTATTTCTCTTTGTCAACGTAATCTCACATTACATAAAACTTCCTGAGTACTTGTCTAGGTTTGAATCTAGACTTAGGACTCTTGGCCTAAAGGTAGCTCCCATGTTTTACCAGTATCATGGGATAGGATATAAAACTATAGGAACTACTTCTAGTCCCTCCAATATTGTCGAATCCAAGCTACTTTCATATGCATCATCATATGATGCAATGTACTCTATTTCCGTTGTGAAATCTGCAATGATAAACTGCCTGGAACACTTCCAGCGGATACATGACATTTATATTTGAAAATGTCACTCCTACTTGGAACCTTTCCAATAGTCTTTTCTGCTTGGAACTCTTCCAACAGATAAATCTTCTAAAAAACACAGCCAGCTCGTGATTTCAAATCACTTTGATCAGTTTGGAAACTGAAGTCTGTGTAACCCTTACACGCAACTCATTTTAAACTCCAAACACATGGAACATACCTTTTACTCCTTCGCAAGTACTAAGGATGTTCATTATGGCTATCAAATGACTTTCACTTGGATTTGATTGCAAACGACTTGTCATGCTCAAAGCATGCGAAATGTCGGATTGAGTATACATCACAGCGTATATAATTGATCCCGCAGCGGAAGCAAAAGGAATCAATTATTATGTGTTCAACTTCCTTGAACTAGTCAAAGATCTTATCAATATAAGAATTTTGACTCAATGCTAATATCCTTTTAGATTTATCTCCATAAATCCAGATATATAAAAGATGTATTCTACTTCTCCAAAATCTTCCATCATCTAAAATGATCAATATGTCTCCACATATAAGACTGATGAAAACCATATTACTCCCACTAAACTTCATGTATAAACATAATTCCTCGAGATATCGAAAAATATTTTACAACATGATTGACACGCTAATTCCAACTCTTTAGTGCTTACTTAAGACATACTCTTAAGCTTGCAAATTAACTTAGGATAATTAGGATCTACGAACCCACAGGTGAATATAAAATATACTACCTCTTCTAGAATCGTATTCGAGAAGGTGGTTCTTGAGATCCAGTTGGCATCATACTATTATGATGTGCTGTAATCGCTAAGTATGTTCGAATGGATCAAAGAATTAAGGTTTGTGCAAAACTCTTTGCCTACCAAGTTATCTTTGAAAACATTTTAATGTTCATCCATGCAAATTTCGATCTTAAAAATCAATTTACATTGAAGAGGTCGTACTTCTTCAAGTAAAATTTACCAGGTCACATACCTGACCATCATGCATGGAGTCCAGTACGAATCGTATGACTCTAAGCCATATCAAGAAGTTGGGACTAAAAACAGTCTTTTATAAGTCGCATATTAGAATGCATATTAGAATTCATCACTATAAAGGAGCGATAAAAATTCCACCTAACCTCCTAGGTCCGAAGAAAACAAACTAATGAAGACAAGGCAATGAGGAAACTTGTTCCGAAACCCATATATGCTCAGTTGGTGGCCGTGAACAGTTTCTCCCCACGCTGTTCTTATCAAGAAATAATGTATTTTTTATTTAAAGGACAGCCATCAGGAGTCACACAACGCCTGTGTTCTCGTGGTCAATTGTGGGGATTATTGAGGCACTTGTTTCATTCAAATAACTTATAAATTAGGTACGCTACCTACCCATATCGTATATGGAATGAAATCAGACTGTTTTAAATGTGTTTTAATATGGTGGGAAAAGAAATAGCAGACAAAAATATTAAGATCCCAAGGTTAGTCAAATGGCTCATTTTGACTTGATAAAGACAAAACCATATCGTATAAGGTTCTGTTTCTCTATTCAACAACACCTTATCTAATAATGTGTTTTTAGAGAAGTTAACTTGTGAAATCATTTCACAATACTTTTGGTGAAAATCAAAGTCAATACTTAGATATTTATGGTTACGATTTAGTCGTAAGTCCTTGATCTAATGCTCTAGTGGTTAACTACTTCTCATTGAAGCTCTTTGAACTTTTCAAAGATTTCTCTTAGCACCTCATTAAGTAGAATCAAACATAATATCTACTTAAATCGTCGGTAAATCAAGTGAAGTAATAATTACCATCTCTGGTTGTGTTTGTTATTGGACCACACATATTCTAATGTAATAGGGCCAATAACTCACTAGTTCGATTTCCTTTTAAATAAAAAGGGCACGAATCATCTTGCCTTGAATACAAGATTCACACGCACCATAAGATTCAAAATCAGATGGTTTAGGGATAGTTGTCAATACTAGCCTCTTAATGTGCTACACAATCCAGAATTAAGATTAGATAAGGGTCACCAATTTTGAGCCTTTACAATCTATATGACAAGTAATTACTAGTTTAGGTCAAGAATATAATTACCTTTGATTGGTATGGGATAACCATTGACCAAGTATAGGCATAAAAAGATACAACGTTTGTTCTATTCAAAAAATGAAACAGTTGTGTCGTACACAAAAGTGGATACTATATTCTTTATTTAGAGGTTATGTACATAATAACGTTTATTAAAGTATACCTCTAAATCCAAAACTAGATTGATTACATTATAACTTTTATATGTCTCTATAGAAATAAAACTACAATAGTTATATTTCCCTTGTAGGTCGACATTTAATTATGGTTAGTCGTCGCACGAATCATTATTATATGCATTGAATACATTGATGAAAACCATAATAGGTATCTAATACCCAAAAATTGCATTTAGCAAAATAAATGTCGATCATATAGATATTATGGGTGAAAAATTACACCCAATTTCTAACTCTTTAGAAAACTTTGGGAAGATTCTTTTCTTGTGTCCTACACTGTAAAATAGAATCGTCAAAAGTTGGGTTCGACACCTTGCTTGGGTTTTGACTTTACTATTCAAAATAGTCTTGCCTTTTCCCTTGCCTTGTGTCAAAGTCGAGCCAACCTACTCTTGAACCTTTTCTTAACAATTAAGAATATAAACATCATTCTTAGTGCTCCCACTCACTTTCATGAATTTCTACTTAGACAAGTATATTAGAATTATTGTGAAGACTATTCTTCATTTCATTCATGGTTTTACCTTCAAAAGGATAAACATTTCATGATGTGACTACGGTATTTGGTTATTCACGATTTTAAATAAATCAATTAACCTAGTCGTCCCAACTGATTTGGCCTCTTTTGAGGTAAGCCTCGATAAGGAGTATAATGACGACATACCAAAATACAAATATTTTCTTTGGAGCAAAATTTGATGTACCATTGTTATAAGAAGGCGTCACAAAATATTCAAAAACGCTTTTGACTAAGTGTGACTTATTCATTTACTCTTCATAAGAGACATTTGCAATGGTGAATATGAGGATCAAAAGATACAATTCATTTTGTCTTTAGCTATGGTGGTATAAACGGAGATTGCAATCAAAATGCTACCGTATAAAATAATGGAAACCTTTTCCACGATTGAACGGATTTTTAAGTTCATAGAAGGATAAATAATTGTCATTGCGCGAATAAAAATAAATATCAACGGAAAATAAACATTCATTGCTTATAATTCACTTGTAAAAACAATTTTAAACAAGTCACTCATATAATGACCCCTCACGAAATTATATAAGTGATTCCAAGACCCATCTTTAGACAAAAATAGTCATCGCATGCTACCTTTATCTAAAAATGGTAAGTCAATACTTGACTAATTCTACACTTAGAACTCTTGGTTGACGGATTTCAACTAAATCCATCTCCTAGTCCCAAGATAACGCTTATCTCGTTGAGTCCAATCCAATTTTGGCTTGTGATCGCATCACCCTACTTACCCGAGGTAAAAAGGGACCCACGAGCGTGGTAGCCCTAATGAACACGGGGTTCATAGGTGTTACTAATTGGTAAGGCTAAATCTCAATTTTTTTAAGTTATGTGAGAGGTCTTGTCAATTTTGTTATTAATTCCCTATAAGCGAACTAAGTCGGTGAATTGTGAATAACGTTGAATTGACAATCGAGAAATAAAATTGCATGTGTGACGATTTTGGCATGAGCGAAAAATAAAGCAAGCAACCAAGCAACAATAAAATCCTAGTATGGCCACCTAGCTAATCAAAATTAACTAGATAGTTACAAATTCGGAAACCAACTCCTTGGTCCCTTGCCTCTTCACTTGGAACACCTTCCAAAATGGCACCGTCTTGAGGGAGCCACCGGTCTTCATAAAAATAATTACAAATGTACAAATATACAAATTCCTATTATACATTTATACTATAAAATAAAATTATTAAATTATACAAACCGGCGATACGAGATCGCAATAAAATTACAACCAAAAACGTTATTCCCTTACATTACGGGTAATAACGATAAAAATTAACTAGGCCATACTAGGTACAAAATTTGCATAAATTATTAAATAAATGACATTCATTCATTCAAACATAAATAAAATAAATTGCTGCAAAATTCATGCCAAAATCGTCCTAAGTTCAATTCATGCTCATTGTAGCTCGATTTCTTCCGGGATTCATTGATTTTTAACCATTAAAAATCAATATCAACATTTAAATCGCATTTAAATTCAAACTAATTAACTAAACTGTTTTAGAACTCAAAATTAGTCACTACTAATTTTGTTGGTCATTAATTAGATCGATTTGATTTCATTTGCTAAATATTACGGTTTAATCATAACGATTATGAAATAAAACCAAAATAAAATATAAA
The DNA here is from genome assembly GCA_022085475.1 of Heliosperma pusillum. NCBI lineage: Eukaryota > Viridiplantae > Streptophyta > Magnoliopsida > Caryophyllales > Caryophyllaceae > Heliosperma > Heliosperma pusillum. Next base: position 9,170 of record JAIUZE010073562.1, on the reverse strand, counting down.
CATCATAAAATTTGAAACCAAAAATTTTGTACATTCTGGAACAATTCCAGGAACTATAAAAATAAAAAAAATTTGCTCAAAAAATTTAAATTAATTTTATGAACAAATAACTTTGTATTTAATGGTTTTATCAAATAAAACATTAGATATAGTAAAACAGTGAAACAAATTATGAAATTTCACCAAGAGTATCAACATCAGAATGTTAAATGTAAAAAAATTTTCAATATCAGAAAGGGACGTTTCAATTTTATGAACATTATAATCTCATATTATCGACTTTTATCGTATAAAAATCAATAAACATGAAATACATGAGTAAAAATCACGAAATTTTACATACAATATGTAAGAAATGCATGTGAGATCATATTAAAATTTCATGGCCAGAATCAACATGCAACTATTTTTAGTTAACTTTTAACTCATAAAATGCATGTTAACTCGGTTTAAACGCCAAAAATCAAAATAAATAGCAAATTAATCCCTAAAATCACGAAACTTGACCACAAACATTTTGAGGTCAGTAGGTATACATGCACCAAATCGTTGATATACTTTAGACTAAATGCACCAAATCTTCTATAAGTTTAAATATGCTAGTTATGCTTTAGACTAAATGTTATTCATTAATGTACCTAGCTCCATCTCAAATCGTTGATATACTTACCTTTTATAGCATGATATCATGGTTTCTCTTACTTGAGTTATGTTTGACTAAGTATGCCTTGACTGTAAGTCCATAGACCTTAATTAGACTCCTCTAATTATTTACTAAATTACTTATTAATTTAGTTTATAATGATCTATGCAAATATAAAGACATTTATATAAGAGAAGAAATTTCCTCACATTGATATGGAAAATATAAGGGCACAACAAGAACTCCTTCTTGTTGTTCTTGAGCTATAAATATGGATGAACACAAACTATCTCCAAAGTAGAAGTTTTCCTCTAAGTTGCACCAAGATTAACCCAAATAATCTACTCTTATTATTAACTAGATAATAAGATAGATATTATTCTACTAATATTATGACTATATTACTACACTAGTAATACTTAGTAAATATTAGTATTTGAGAGTTTATAGTGAGAAGAAGAGTTTTAGAGAGAAGTATGACAATTGCACAAAATCAAGTCATGAAAAATGAACAACAAAATTGCTCATTATATGGCCAATAGGCCGGATCATGTAGTCCCATAAAGGACTATTATTTTGCTTAATTTTATCACATGCATTAGAGTGGAGGGTTGTAGAACAAGTGATGATTGTTTACTACTTGTTATGTCACTTTCAAAAGGTAACTAAGTAGTGTAAACATGAACAAAAATCATCACCTTGTAACTACAAGCCAACCGGTTCATTATGGCCTAGTTTGGTCCATTTTGATTTTTGATATTTGTCTCACAAATACTTATTGATCATATGGTTAATTATCTTGTATAATTAAGTGTTAATTTGATCATATACCAATTATATGACTCAATTAAATAAATAATATGTACTTAACATTTTAAGTAATATTTTACCATTATATCAATATATAATGGGTCCCACAATGCTTAGTTAATTTATTTTACAACTCCTTGTAAATATAATTAACTAATTAGCTCTACCTCAAAATATATGTAAAACCTCAACTAATTTAGTAATTTAACGATTAATTACTAAGTTAAATCTTATTTAATCGTATTAAAATAAGATATAAATTTATTAGTCAATTATCGCATAATTGAAAAATAAGTTTAATCGAATTTGAGTTCTTAACTCAATTTCTAACAATTAACTCTCGTACATATCGAATATATGTAATGTACTAATTAACTGTATCGTATACAAATAATTAGTTACTATTTGGATTTCATCCTTTAGGTGTGACCGAAAGGGATCAGTTGATCACCGCCGTCAAACGACAATAACGTCAAACTCTAGTTAGCCAACCGTTATTGATTTACGTTAATCAACTGACTAATCATATATATAGTCAATAATTATCCCAATTATATTCCATAATAAGATTTATTATGTGGCGCACTATTGTGGAGGACACCTACTCCAACATTGACATGTTGTGGTTTGTGCTTGATACCGCTACCTATGTGCGCCTTGTCACTTGAAACGAGGTTGGGATCGAATTAAATGCAAATGACATCGTCTCCAACCCCGTCCCTAGCCTTTCCCGCGGACTCACCCCTGGTACCGGCCAGGATGGCCTTGTTTTGACTGGGACACACTCTAGGTCGGGTGTTCTCCCCAATGCCCATGTCAGCTGGGAAAAGTATATTCCGGACCAGGATACCCTTTGTACCGAACGAGAGAATCTTAAACTGGACTGGGACCAATTCTTCCCTCACTTAGCTACCCCGTATCGGCCGAGACTATTTTATGCTGGACTGGGACAGACCCCATGACCATGTTTTCTTAAAGAAATTTTACAGGTGGGCCGCCATCGAAAAATTGACTGGTTTAGCCTTTTGAATCACCCGAATAAGATCCCGTATGAATAAATGGTGCCCGTTTTACTATTTTGACCTTTCGAGTGAATATGTCATCTGAAAGATGATTACTTAAATTATTATGCTTATCATGGCCACATGTATTTCACGTTTGACTCCTCACATGTTTAGTGACGGTGTTTGGATATTTCACTCTTGTATGTTTGTGTTTATCTTGAATGGTCCATTGAATCATGTTTGTTTGGATTTAGTCAAACTCTCATTCCTCTTTGTACCTTCATAGTTGTTGGACTTAAAGTCATAGTACTGAGATTATGTCTTAATATGTTATTTTTCATATGGTAATGTAAATATGATGACGTTGTTGAAAAGCGTACGCGTAGCGTTGAGCGAATCGACGGCTAAGCCTTATTTGAGATATGCACTGGAATGTAAGGACCAGCTTGAAAGTAAGACTTCGATATTGTTGGAACGAACCACATATCTTGATCACATCTTGGAGAGTCCACGTTTTTCAAGACTTTGCCAATGTATTTCCCGAAGAATTGCCTGTAATACCACCCGAGCTTGATCTCGAATTCTGTAATACCTCATGTATTACTAGGTCGAGTAAAGAGTGTACTCGGCCGGATGAGCGTGTTATTCAGTCGAGTTGTGTATCAACTCGGTCGGTCGAATGGTTGGTACTCGTTTGAGTGTGTGGTCATTCAACCGAGTGGCTCTGTTTTTGAAGTCCCTGATTGTTTGCACTCGGCTGAGATAATGTGCACTCGACCGAGTGGAGTCTACTTGGTCGACTAGCGTGTTTCTCGACCGAATAATAGTCGTAAAATGTTGGTTTGTTATTTTTATTTCCGTGTGGGTCTTATCCTTTATAAAATGCTTTTCTCTCTCTTGTTTCCTCATAATTCTTCATTAGGAACATAAACTCTCATCAAAACTCTAATATCTCTCTAATTAATCTATAATTGCTCTTTAATTACTCTTTAATCATCCTTCGGATTTATGGTGGATTTCAATATTCTAGATCTTTCTCAAATATTTTCCAAGCTTTGTAAGTAATTTTCATCCTCTATATTGTGATTTCATCTTATCATCTTAGTAAGATAGCTTTATGAGTAATTAGTATATATTTAGTGATTAGATTGATTATTAAGATGAGATTAATTTTATTAGATTATTATATGATGTTTACAGTAGATTATTATCGTTATCTTGAATTAGCTTATTGTTGATAAAGTAGAATTTTGGGAAAATAATAGTAATTGATAGAATTGTTGTTGTTTGACCTAGAAATTAGGGAAAAGTGACGTAGGTTGTAATTTATTGATTTATGATAAGAATTGGGGAAAATTGACCTAGTATGTGATTATTGATCTAATTAGTGTAAGAATTGGGGAAATAGTGATAATTAGTAGTAATTAGTCTTAATGAGTCTTTTTTGGTAGTAATTAGTAGTAATTGTTATTAGGGCAATTTGTATACTACTACCTATTAAAGTCTGAAACTTGTAAATTACTACCTAACATGTCTATTTATGGAAAATACAACAGCACAACAGCACAACTAAATAGACTATACTACCTAATTGACGTAAATAAGTTGTTTCTCACCCAATACTCACTGGAGCATGTGATATGACCATATTACCCTCATTTAACACTCTACCTCCCTCATTAAGCATTTAACCTAATATTCACTCCCTCCCTCCTCAATTTTTACTCCCAAACCGTAAAAACTAATTACAGCCACCCAAACTCATCAAAAACCACAACTTCCACCATTGAAAGTATTTCTCTTAGTTGTTTGTTTTTAAAAATCAACTCATTAATCACATCTCTCTGCCATGGTGTTTGTCCATTGTCGTACTAGTTGAAGTATGAACAACCGCGCCTACCGGTTGAACGATCATAGTCCTTACATGCCATAAACCTTCTACTTGGATTTTGTGTGGTCCATGCCTTCACCAAAGCAACATTGTTACCACAATGACATGTCAATGGAGTTGAGCTTTGTGAGTGAGAGTTTCTGGAAGACATTGTTACCTAGATCTACAACAACAATTAATGAGAAACAAAGAAGAAGAGATCGAGACAGAGAGAGAAGATAGAGAGACAGAGATAGAAGAAAGAGAGACAGAGAAGAGAAGAAAAGAAAAGAAAAGAAAAAGGGAAATAATTAATGAGAGAGAAAGCTTGAAAATGGAGGAATTTAATGGAAAATTTGAAAAAATAGAGGTTTAATGGAGGGAGAGTGAATGTGTGAGGTAAAACAAATAGAAAGGGTAGTATATGTATAATTTTGGTGTTTACAAAAAAAAAATCCAATCTAAGGTGGTTTTGGTCAGTTTTGCGGGGTTTTCCAACAATTAGGTAGCACATTGGATTTAATCATAACTTAATAGGTAGTAGTATGCAAAGTTAGGTATATTATGTAGTAAATTACAAAATTCTGACTATAATAGGTAGTAATTTGTCATTTTTCCTTTTTATTATTATGATATTGTAAGTGGAGTTTGTAGAAAAGGACTTCTAGCTTACTTCTTGTGATTGCTTTTTGAGTTGATTTGCTTCAAGGTAGGTTAATCTTACTCGGTTTATATGTATGTGATTGATTAATGTGGATTATGATATGTTGAATGGAGTTTGAGTGATTGATTGCGATTGTGATTTTGGTGTTTGGAGTGGTTGTTTATATGGAGCGGTTGTGGCAAACCCACTCCATAGACTCTGTGGGTCTCTCCTTATGGTTTCTGCCATGGAGGAGACAGTGCATGTGGTAATGATCTGGGTCTGGGGGTAAGTTGATGCGGTAGAGCCGATTGTGTCTACAACGTGCCCTGGACAAGGCGACCTGCTATTTTATGGCACCGCGATTAGTGGACGGTGTGCTTCTCGATGGCACCGTTGTGCGCTACTTGATGGCACTGAATATGTGTGAAGATGATATTGTGATTCCTATGATATTGATTAAGTACATGTAAACTCATCGTTGTAGTTGTTTTAACTACCGTGACCCCTACGACTTTTCCGGAGTATGGCAAGTAGGTGTTGAGCAGATCTGACATTGGTATGTGTTGATGAAGGGATGCATGCTCGGACCTTAGGGTAATAATTCATTTTACTTGTGTCCGTTTTGGCTTGTGGACTCTTGTAGTAGACTTTGTTTTTCTCCTTCGAACATTTAAGTTGTATTTGTCTTTGAACATTGTATTTTGGGATTGTAAACCTTGTTGACTTTCACTTTATTAATATATTAAACAACTTGAAACTCAATTTGGTACATCCTACCCTCGGAAAACCGAGGCGTAGCACTCCCTTATGCTCAGAAGTTCTTGCGTAAAGGCTCCGGGTATGGCGGGGTGTTACAAAGTGGTATTAGAGCGATGATCTTGAACCTACACCAATGAACCTGATGAACATACGATGTCTAAAAAAAGGGAACCGGGGTGAGTTGATTGGAGCCAATTTACTAAAATTGGGGAGACGTCCCTAATAGCACTATGGGCCTCTAATTCTCTTATTGGTCACTTAACGCGGGTAGATATAGGATGGGAAGCGATTTGATGTATTGTTTGTGCTTATGCACTAATTATGTTGAATGTCATGTGATAGAACTTGTTTTGGATGATGTTGGAATTAAAATGATGAGGTAATGTGATGTGATGAGGAGTACGCCGATGTGTTTCCGGAGGAGATTCCAAGGTTGTGTCCCAAGAGGAATGTCGACTTCGGGATTGTCTTGAAGCCGGGGACGGGGCCTACATCCAAGGAACCGTACAACATGGGACCGAAGGAATTGTAGGAGTTGAAGAAGCAGTTGATGGAGTTGATGGAGAAGCGTTATGTGTAACCGAGTGTGTCTCCATGGGGCGCGCCGATGTTGTTTGTGAAGAAGAAGGATGGTAGCGTGCGGTTATGCATTGATTATCGGGAGCTTATTGGATGACAGTGAAGAATAGATATCCTTTTCCAAGGATAGATGATCTTTTCGAGCAATTGCAAGAAGCAGGAGTTTTCTGAAAGATTGATCTTCGACCGGGTTATCACCAGTTGCAGATCAGAGATGAAGACATTCCCAAGACGATGTTCCGGGCGCGATATGGTCATTTTAAGTTCATTGTGATGCCATTTGGTCTTACCATTGCCCCACCTGTTTTCATGGATCTTATGAACCGTGTCTTTAGTCCTTACCTCGACAAATTCGGGGTAGTATTCATTGATAATATTCTCATTTATTCAAAGACTCGGGAAGAGCATGCGGAGCACCTCCGAATCGTATTGCAGAACTTGAGAGATAACTAGTTATGGTAAACTCTCCAAGTGTGAGTTTTGGCTTGAGAAAGTTGCATTTCTTGGCCATGTAGTATCGAAGGAGGGAGTGTCCGTGGATCCTAGCAAGATAGAGGCCGTTTCGAAGTGGGTAGCGCCGAAGGATGTGGTCGATGTAACAACCCGAAAAGTACCCGATTTTTCTAGTAAAAATATTTACTAACACTTTTCAGTAGAACTTAAGTTTTTAAAATAGGAATTTTTGTTCCGAGTCTTATTTTGAAATTCCGCGTTCGTATTTGGAATTTCTGAGAGATTTCATGAAAAGAACGTTTTTAGTCATCTTTGACTTTTCTTGACTTTTTAAGTCGTCTTTTACTTTCCTTGACTTTTTAAAAGTCGTCATCGACTTTTCTTGACTTTTAAGTCGTCATAAACTTTTTCTTGACTTTTAAGTCATCTTCGACTTTTCTCGACTTTTCAGTCAACTTTGACTTCCGTTGACTTTTTCCCGACTCGCCTCATAAGTGTGAAGACCGAAATTTTATTTAAAAAAATAATATTTTGATTTATTTTTATTTAGATTTATTAAGATTTATCATAATTTAATATAATTATTTTGAATTTATTCGGGATTTAAGAATAACGTTTACGGTTTTAACCGAACGTCATTTAACTATTCCCGACTCATCGTAAATCCCGTAACAAACTCGAAACTTGACTTTGGCATGAGTCACGCGCCCATGTCATCGTTTTCCACTCACTTGAGATATTTTAATTCTTTCGATTAAACTAATACAAATATCTTAGATATTTGTTACTTTATCGATCCGTCAACGGAAGATTACGCAAATAGAGAAAAATCAGACCCGATATCACCTATCCCACACGGCTCTCTTTCCCCTCTAATAGGCTTGATATTTTCATTACTTTTGATTACAATATCATAATATCTAGATATTATTTCACTTTATCGATCAGTTAATGGAAATTACGCAAAACGCTCGAAATCTGACCCGACAATCACAAGACTACACGGCTCCCTTACCCACTCTTAAGCCTTGATATTTTCATTATTTTTCATTACAATATCATAATATCTTGATATTTAGTTAATTAACTTTATCGTTAATTATATTTAATCGTTTACCGTAAAATAATTATTAAACGCGAGTCAATTACGTAACAACAATTTCAAAACTCGACCTTCTTATTTGCCTATAAACACACGGCTCAACCCACTCTTCCTTACTCACAAACAACTTTTCATTTTACAATAAATCAAATAAAGATCAAAAGATCGCTTTCTTTAATCGTTCTTCGTGTTCTTCGTCGTTCATCAATTGTTCTTCATCGTTCTTGAGCAAAACCTTCATAAAACCTTCATTTCTTAATTAAATCCTTCCTAATTTATATGTCTAGACTCTCCTCTTCGCTCCTCATCTTCACGTACGGTTTGATTTCAATTCCGTCAAGATCGTTTTCAACACTTTAATTATGGAAATTTATATTTTATTTCTAATAATGTTTTCTTTGTCATTTCTTATAGGGGAAGATTTTGAAGACGAGTTTGGAGACTCGTATATTTTGGGTGAAGATTAGTAGGAGGGTTTCTTATTATATACTTCTTATTATTATTTTGGTGCTAAGTGGTTTGCTAGCTAAGGTAACAATTCCGTTTTACTCGACGAAATAATGTCACATAAGCCTTTAGTTTTTGGTTCATATTATGGTTAATTATGATTTTAGTTAGTAACATAGCCTTTAGCTTTTGTTTATTTAGTTTTTGGTTCATCTTTGTTTTGGTTCATGTTTTTATGATTTAGGGATTTTTAGTTAGTAACATGTTAAGTTAGTGTTCTTGTTATATTTTTATGATTTCTTCATGATGATGATTTTTGTATGATGGATGGTTGAATTGGTTGTTTAAAAATGGATGTTGTTAATTAAAAACATGTTAGAATTAATTTGGAATTTGGGGTTGGTGTTTGGTGGTGGCCGGAAATGGTGGTGGTGGTGAACCGGACCAAACCGGCCGGTCCAGGCCGGTTCAGACCCGGTCTGGGCTGGTCCATGGTGGGTCCGGGTTTTGGTCTTTGGGTTGTGTCGATGTTTGATTGTTATGTGGTTGTTTTGACGGGTTTTAATTATGTTAAAGCATGCGGGAAAATATTAGAAATCGGTTTTAGAAATTAATCAAAACAGCCCATTTGAGCCCAAATCAGCCGTGGCCCAGTCCAGGCCCATGTTAGGTCCGGCCCAAATCAGGCCGTGGGTCCCTCCCTTGGTCTTGTGACGGTTTTTGAGTTATCGTTATTTTTATCGCGTTTTGTAATAATTAGCAAGTGAGAAATATTAATAAGTAAAATATTTAATTAAAAAGGTTTTTTCATAAAATTACTATTTCTCACATGTTAGAAATTATAATACGAGATGGTA
>JAIUZE010073561.1:0-11225 GCA_022085475.1 Heliosperma pusillum | reverse complement strand
AAAGTGTGTGATGAATGTGCTAGATGTAAACATGTCAGAAGTTCGTTTAAATCTAAGAAATTCGTGAGTACTTCTCGACCTCTTGAATTATTACACATTGACTTATGTGGACCCATGAGAGTAAGAAGTCGTGGTGGTAGTCGCTATGTGTGTGTCATTGTTGATGATTACTCTAGATTTGTTTGGACTTTATTCTTGAGCTCTAAAGACGAGGCCTTTGATGAATTCTTGATTTGGTTAAAGAAAATTCAAAACAAACTCGATACAAAACTTGTTGCAATAAGAACCGATCATGGAACTGAGTTTGAAAATTCATCTTTTGGATCCTATTGTGATGATAATGGCGTAGATCATAACTTTTCCGCTCCTAGAACACCTCAACAAAATGGTGTTGTGGAGCGCATGAATAGAACCCTTGAAAACATGGCTAGAACAATGTTGTTAAGTAGCAAATTGCCACGAAACTTTTGGGCCGAAGCAGTGAACACATCGTGTTACACTCATAATCGAGTAATGATAAGGAGCATACTTATCAAAACACCTTACGAATTGCTACGTGGAAGAAAACCTAATCTATCATATTTCAAATGTTTTGGAAGCAAATGTTTTGTTCACAACAACGGTAAAAACAATTTGGGAAAATTCGACCCACGTAGTGATGAGGCGGTTTTCATTGGTTACTCCGATCATAGTAAGTCCTACAAAGTTTACAACAAAAGAACCATGTTAATCGAGGAAAGTGTTCATGTCATTTTTGATGAATCTAATCTATTTGAACAGGAACAATATGATGAGGAAGACGATGAGTTTGAAATTGGATTGATCCGAGAGGAATCAACAGACGTTGAAAAAGAAGTGGTGGAAAGAGCTGAAACAGAACAGCAACAGACAGCTTCACTGTTACCAGTTGATGAAGACATCTGTTCAGGGGAAACAAATCAGGAAACCACTGAGGTCACAGTAACTCCTACTGTCACCTCAGACACCACTCCACATAATGACAACTCTCAAATCTCTCAACCCTCAAACAGTAACCAAATTGAGGGGGAACAAAGTACCTTCAAACCAAAGAAATGGAAACATCAAAGCTCTCATCCGCTCTCAAACCTAACCAGTGACGTTGGTTCTGGAATCAAGACAAGATCATCTCTCAAGAACTTTTGTGCACACAATGCGTTCATTTCTCAAATCGAACCTGCAAATGTAACAGTAGCTCTGACTGATGCCTACTGGTTGATGGCAATGCAAGAAGAGCTCAATCAGTTCGAAAGAAATCAGGTATGGCACTTGGTCCCTAGGCCCACAAATCGTACCGTCATTGGTACTAAGTGGGTCTTTCGCAATAAGCTCGATGACTCAGGAGAAATCGTAAGGAACAAAGCTAGGCTAGTGGTGCAAGGTTATAATCAACAAGAAGGTATTGACTATGATGAAACCTATGCACCGGTAGCTAGACTTGAGGCCATACGATTACTTATAGCTTTTGCGGCTCACAAAGGCATTACTCTCTTCCAAATGGATGTCAAAACCACTTTTTTAAATGGATATTTGGAAGAGGAGGTCTTTGTAGAACAACCTCCGGGCTTTTTGGATAACGATTTACCAAACCACGTTTTTAAACTTGACAAAGCTCTCTACGGGTTGAAACAAGCTCCTCGAGCATGGTATGAGAGATTGTCTAAATTTCTTCTTGAAAACGGTTTCACAAGAGGATCGGTTGACAAAACGTTATTCATTAAGTCACAGTCATCTGGACTGTTGCTAGTGCAAATATATGTCGATGACATTATATTTGGCGCCACTGACGAGCTCCTATCTTCTTATTTTTCCGAATTGATGAAATCTGAATTTGAGATGAGCTTGATGGGTGAACTAGGGTTCTTTCTTGGACTTCAAATTAAACAAACAAAAGAAGGAATCATGATTCACCAACAAAAGTACATAAAAGAAATGCTTAAGAAATTTGGGATGACTAATGCCAAAAGCTACTCTACACCCATGGTGTCCACGTCCAAATTGGACAAAGACGAAAACGGTAAAAGTATTGATGAAAGGGTGTATAGGGGCATGATTGGTTCTCTTCTTTACTTAACCGCTAGTCGTCCTGACATTCTCTTTAGTGTTTGCTTATGTGCGAGATTCCAATCAAATCCGAAAGAATCACATTTCAAAGCTGTTAAAAGAATTCTTCGGTATTTAATTGGAACTCAAAGTCTCTATCTTTGGTATCCTCTCTTGTGTCCCTTTGATCTTGTTGGTTTTTCGGACGCGGACTATGCGGGATGCATGATTGACCGAAAAAGCACATCCGGAATTGCTACCTTCTTGGGTCCATGTCTCATTTCTTGGGGATCAAAAAAGCAAAACACGGTAGGTCTTTCAACGGCCGAAAGCGAATACATTAGTGCCGCTCATTGTTGCTCACAACTCCTTTGGGTTCGACAACAACTACATGATTTTGGTATGATTTTTGACTTAATTCCTATTATGTGTGATAACACGAGTGCGATAAACATTTCCAAAAATCCCATTCAACACTCTAGAACTAAACACATTGAAATACGTCATCATTTTCTTCGTGATTATGTGGAAAAAGGTCATATTAAACTCATCTTTTGCAAAACCGAGGATCAGATTGCGGATATATTTACTAAGCCACTTGCAAGAGAACAATTTGAAAAACTTCGGTTAGAAATTGGCTTAATTAACTGCTTGTAATTCTAACATGTGTTTATCAATTTTCCACTTGATTGATCTATTTGGCTTGAAATTGTTTCCTCTTACCCTAGTCATTGCACCTCACTTACATCTTTTTAATAATACGTATATTATGCATTTATTTGGGCTCAACAACTTGGACTACTGGCTGAATTAATACACTCAACTACCTCCCTCTTTCCCTCTTTATAACCTCACTAAAACGGCCCACTTCCTCTCAAAATAACCGTCCAAATCATCACCCACAAATATAACCTACCTCCTTCTTCACCATGGTAAAAACAAGTCTCAATTCCACTATTCCCAAGCGTCACATCAAAATGACATCACCGTCCAACTCTCAAAGTGAACCATCCAACCCATCACCAAACCCGGATCCCCTTAACAGAAAACGAAAAAACACTGGTACTTCAATCACATTCAACCCGACCCCTCTTCTTGTTCAAGCTGGTGACGGAGAACCAATCCTTCCCTTCAATCCGTCTGAACCGACAATCTCTGCTTTTCTTAGCACCAGGGGTCGATCTCGCAGTGTCATTCGCCACATTCACATTCCTGAAACTATCCCCATTGAAAAAGGACAAGAAAAAGGAAGAGAAACTGAAAAGGGTACGGAACCCGAAAAAATCCCTCTTGTAATGGGTTTGGTTGCACCGGAGGTTGTGAGACAGTCACCGGAAAAGATGAAAGAAAAGGAGGTGGAAAATGTAACTGTCAATCAGACGGGAGAGGACGACGGATCCGAGAAAACCATTTCTGAAATAGGGGAAGATGGAGAACCTACGGCTACGGAGGAGGTGGTGGCTCCACCAGTTGCTCAATCCGAAGAACAACCGGTTGAACCACCACCAAAGAAGAACCGCCTGAGAAAAGGAGAAAGTACTTCTTCTAGTATTCACACAGGAACGGTTTTTCTCTCTCCAAGGGATTCTGTTCCAATGTCCAATCAATGGTCATCTGCTACCGTCTCCGATCAACTTTACAAGCTCAAACTTCCTCTCCTCACAGTCACCGCATGTGAAGATCTCCTGGACCGTTGCAAGATCCATTCCAGCCGCCTCTATGAACCAAAATGGTATAATCTGTCCTCCGCTCTTCAATTTTTCATTAATGCTGTTGAAGCACAACAATGGACAGAATTGCTTATTACACCATCACCTGTCTATATTTCGGAACTCATTCAATTCTATGCTACCCTCAAAATAGCTGATGATCTCAAAAGCCTTACTGCCACTGTGAATGGTAAATCCTTAATCCTCACTCAATCTCAGTTCGCCAAATTGCTAAACATCCCTAATGAGGGGTTCGACCTTTATCCCGAAAATTCTTGGCCTGTTCTTCCTTATGCCTCACCCGTTGAAATTGCCCAAACCTTCTCACCCAAAACAACCACCACCACCAAAGTTGCCAATGCGGACCTTCTGCCCCCTCACCATGTTTTCTTTAACTTGGTACGATGCTCCCTCATTCCCACGGATGATAGAACTAAGCTGTCCATTGCCCAACATTACTTCATTTATCATCTCATTCACCACAAACCCATCAATCTATCTGCCTTTATCTTTAGGCGTCTTGCTTTAGCCTCCACTCAACTCAAAATTGTTGGCTCCAAGCCGACCCTACCTTACGGGATGTGGTTGTCCACAATTTTCAAAAAGAAAGGTCTTTTGGTGGATTCTAGTGTTGGGACAACCAAGCTTTTTGATTCTATGACCATCGGTCTCATGAGCAAAATCGGTGTTCGGGTTTCAAATGGCAAGTTGTGCCTTCTTGGTGATGCTAAACAAAAAGGGGTTTTGGGTGATGCGGTCTCAGGTGATAAATTGGGGGCGCTGGTAGGTGCATTTGAGACCTTCTCGGCAGAAATAAAGGGGGAAGTGACGACCATTAAGGAGGAGCTTTGTGAAATCAGAGGCGCTCTTGACAGTCTCACCGTGTTGGTTAAGCAAGCTCTCGGGCTGAAAGAAGAGAGGGTGCCCTTGGATGATGAAATCAATTCCGATTAAACTTCATCGGACTATCCTATCCTTTTCCTCCTATCCTTTCAAACTCATCCTTTGTTTTGTGGTGTTGTATTAAAACTATCTTAAGTACTTGTTGTTGCCCCTAAATGCTTGCTTAAATATGTATATTATTATCTAGATTTTCTTGTTTGCTTTGACTGTGTCCGGGGGAAACTGCTTCGCCCTTTGCTGATGTCAAGAGGGGGAAGAAGTAAAACTCATGTTGTGTGCGCATGCATTTTCTTAACTCTTGCTTTATACCCTTGGGTAAGTAGTAACAGTAACTACATATGTGACCTGTTCTTGTGTTCTTGTCAAAATTGCATAAAACTAGTTTGACCTTATTCCATGAGCATGTTGACTGACCATCAAAGGGGGAACTTTTGGGAACTTTCGTTTATTGGGCTTGTCATCATCAAAGGGGGAATTTGTTGGGTTCAATTTGATGATGACATGCCAATTTAACATGTTTATCAAGTGACTATTTCTTAGGTTCCAATGCCTCTCCGTTTGCAATGATGATCAAGAACGAAGTCAAAGATCATGTCAAGAATCCTTCGTAGTTGGTGGTGTCCTAAGTTATGAATACAATTGTAAAAGTAATAGAATACTTCTTGTGGCAATAGTTTGTGGCAACAGTAAGCATGACTGTTGCCTCAATGTCTGGATAATAACAGTTGTACTTATGAAAACTGGTAACAGTAAGTACAACTGTTGCTTCTATCTGCAACTCTTGAATCGAAACCATTTTGTTATTTCAAATATCATTTTCATCAAAAATGTGTTTTACAAACAATCTGAATTGGGAAGTGATTTATCAAATTAATTAAAGAATGTTTTACTTTTTAGAATAAGGCAAAGGAAGGCTTTTTGAGGAAGCTAACATAACTTATATCCTCCATGTTTTAAGCAAAGGTCAAAGACACTTTTATAGACTTTGTGTACTACACTCAACTCTTCCATCATTACCTTTGGTAGCCTTACTTTCCTTGTGAAACATCTCTTTCAACAAGCTTACTTCCTTTGTTGACATCCATACGTTGGAATGATCAACTCTCCCAATAATAATAATTTAATAACACTTCATGCTCACTCCCTACCTCTATAAATAGAGGACATTAAATGTTCAGATTTTAAAAGACTTTCCAAAGCATTATCTTTCATTTGCAAATTTGTCTAAGTGTTTTCCAAAACCTTTTCTTTGCAAAAGTTCTCAAAGTCTTCAAAAGATGCAGTCCAGACCACTGTTACCATTGTGATATATTCTTGTTACTTGAATAGTTAGATCTTATAAATTGTCCTCACAAGTTCTTATTGAGAACAACATTTGAGGAACAAAGATCCTGTAACTTTTCAGTTCAAGAGTCGAGTTTTAGAACAAGTGTGTTCTTAAACTCTTTCGCAACCGGAGTAGGTTGTTGGCCATTTTATTGTAGGGGTTTTTAAGTTGTCGGAGAAGATTTCTTATTAACAAAGCAATATAATGAAGATTGGACGTAGGCCCTTAGATCGTAGGCCGAACCAATTCAAAATCGTGTGTTGTTTATTTTATTTAATTCCGCTGTACTTTAATTTACGTACTTTACTTACATAGCAACAGTCATCAATACTGTCAGCTACAACCTCGCTTCAATCTGAAAGGAACTGGTAACAGTTCAACTGACTGTTGCCACGATCAGAATTCTTCTTTACTCTTCAACTCAATTCGCCGTAAACTATAAAGAAATTATTGAAAATTTTAAAAGGTACCTAATTCACCCCCTCCCCCTCTTAGGTACTAGGAATCCATACTCTTCAGTGGCACTTGGCATAGAGGCATCATTATGGCCAGCCATTTGTTATAACGGTATTATCAATATAAGACGAATTCTACATTGCGAAAAAGAAGAAAAAATATAATAATGATACTCATCGTTTTGAATTTAAGTCTAGTGCAAAATATGATTTAATGCAAAGACTCGAACATTTATACAATTGACCTCCCTCAAGAATTATATAAATGATCCCAAGACTCAATTATCTGTAAATTGATAAGCCAACCTCTTGGCTAATTCTACCTTTAGAATTCTTGGTCGATAAATTTCTGTAAATTCTATCTTTAGTCTATCATAATCACGAGAAACTCTTCGGACTATAATGTTGAGATAAAATAGATCAACACACACTACTTACCCAACGTAGAAGGGGTCATATGGAGAGTAAGGTCCTATATGCCTACCGACGAAGAAAGGATTCATAGTAGTTTGACCTATAAAGACTAGTCTCAATTTTAGGTTTAGAGGAACATCCCATCAATTTTATTTTAATTCAATTTTAAGTGAACTAATATCTAGCATGCGAGAATGAATAAACTAAAATGCTGGCTTAAATTCGAGTGACATGTTTATGTCCATGATAACTAACATTCAAACTATATGAGTCAATTTTCATGCATTTCAGTAGTAGGTGGTTTGATTTAGGCGGAATATGATGCACTAACTATCATGTGATGAAAAAGCAACAAGGACGGAAAAATACATAAAAATATTACAAAGTCCTAGTGTGTCCTATCTACCAAAATGAACAAAATAAAACTTTGGAATCCAACCCATTTGGACCCGAGAAGCTTGTCTTGATGTTCCATCTTGATCCATGTAGCGGGAGTGAGCAATCCGATCTCCATCTTTAGTCTTCTCAAAATACATTTAATAAATTACAAAATATAAACCTATTTACATTCTAATTTAAAAACGTAATTTAATGAAAAATAAAATGGAGATTCGAGATCTCAAAATTACATCAAAGATTATGTTTCCATCATTACGAAAACATGATCAACTAAGGCCACACTAGGTAATACAAATTACAACCGATTGCAAAAATACGTAAATTAAACCATTCAACCATTCATTCAACAAGATAAAATGCATCAACTATAAATTAATCATTTAATTCTTTAATTATGAAGACTAATTTTGTGACACCCTCAAATTTACGGAAAGAAAAAAAATTTTATTTAAATACATACAAGATACGAATATATAACGAAGGTGTCATTACATAATAAAAAGGTTCGTTACAAAACGAAATAATATTCTACAAAATAAATATACAAGACGGGAGACATATCTCCCGTATAAATACGGAAATAAAAGTGTGTACAATAATATACAAACTATGACCCGAATATAGGTCCAAGGTAATACTTCGCTCGCTAGCTCGTCCATGTACCCCAAATATGCAACACCACCTGTTCGACCGCATTAAATATAAACACGGAAGCCACAGTCAGTGGGGAGTAACTCCGAGTTCGCCCAGCCACGAAATGTCGAGTTTAATGAAACATGGAAAACATAAAAGCAATGTATATAGAGAATACAACACCTTAACATATATGATATGCTTCTCATGTTATGAAACAGTTAACTAACATATAACCTAGCATATGAAAGCTATCATGTGAATTCGGTAATAAAATATAACGCGAGGTAGGGAAGCTGGTATGCTGGCTCAGCGGTTACCAAGTAACATGGCCCTGATACACTCAAACCCTAATCAACACGTCATCATGTGAATCAGTTAACAACCGTTAATCCAAACTCTATCAATCCTAGCCGGCTTGCATCTCACCTTCTAGAACTCATAGAATCATACATACATGAAAGACCAATACATCTACAAACAGGCATAAGTTCTTAGCACGGCCGATAGTCGACTTCTGTACCTCGAGGCTATACCACAAGGTAGGAAAACATCCTAGTCCTAGACTGATCAGACCTAGCGACAACAGCTATTCCGTTCCCCGTCCCCTGACATAACCGTCTATGAGAAACTCTACTAGGCGACCCCCTAAGCAGAGATGGCTAGTACTTAAGCTGGCTCCCGTCCCAAAACGGATCAGGCAGCCATGCCCCGACTTGGAGATAAGCCCCCCAGGCCGTGACACAAAAGCTATCAAGCTGTGAACTCCATATGCTCGTTAAAGATAGTACGGGCCTATCAATGTCATGGTCCAAGATACTCATCTAGAATTAGAATGGTCAAGACGCCATCTACTCATAATTCTCTATGGGTACTTAGTCAACACGACACCAACCATATAATCAAACAGTCACGGGGAAAACATCCTATCATGTGACTAATTGCATATACATCATATTCAAATATCATATCGCCTCATATCTACTAAGGCTAATTCATTAATTAAATACAACCTTACTTGAAGACAAATCCCCGACCCGAGTCCCGCGACGGGTCTTCAGTCAAAACGGGGCTGACTAGATCTTAGTTTGACCAAACCCGTTTGGTCAAACCGGCTAGAAACAGAGTCTTTATCACATAGACATAAAATCAACATATTCCTTACATGTTATTTTATTAAAACTTCTAACATGTGAATTATTAAATCTTACGTAGCCCCCCGCTTAACTTAAAGGATATCAAATTAAACTACGATCTCGTCTTATAATTTCTAACATGTGAGAAATAATAATTTTATGAAAAATACTTTTACTTAAATAATTTACTTATTAAAAATTTCCCACTTGCTAAATATTACAAAACACGATAATTTAACATTAAACTCAAAAACCGTCACAAGTCCCAAAGTGGGACCCACGGGCTGATTTTTGGGCCGAACCCAACATGGGCCTGGATGGGCCCACGGGCCTGTTTGGGCTGTTTTGGCTGATTTTCAAACTTTTACTAAAACCGTTTCTTAATATTTCCCGCATGCTTAACTTAATTAAAACCCGTCAAAACAACAACCAAACAATCAAACATCGACACAACCCAAAAACCAAAACCCGGACCCACCCTTGACCAACCCAGACCGGCCTGGACCGGGCCTGAACCGGCCTGGTTTGGGTCCGGTTTAGGCTGATTTTCCAGCCACTTTGCACGGTTCTTCCACCCAACAAACACCAAATTAATTCCAACATGTTTTAATTATCAAACAACCATTTTAACAACCAACATGCAAAAATCATGATTATGAAGAAATCATAAAAATATATCAAGAACACTAACATGTTTATAAATTCCTACAACATAATAAAATTAACAACTTATCATGTTACTAACTAAAAATCATAAAATCATAATAATATGAACAAAAACTAAAGATGAACCCAAAAACTAAAGAAACAAAAGCTATGTAACATATATCCGTCGAGTAACTCGGAATCGTTACCTTAGCTAGACAAGTCAATTAGCACCAAAATAAGAAGTATTAACCAAGAAACCCTCCTACTAATCTTCACCCAAAATCTACGAGTCTCCAAACTCGTCTTCAAAATCTTCCCCTATAAGAAATGACAAGGAAAACATTATTAGAACAAAAATATGATTTTCCATCATTAAAGTGTTGAAAACGATTTTATCGGAATTGAAATAAAACCGTACGTGAAGATGAGGAGCGAAGAGGAGAGTCTAGAAATATAAGTTAGGACGGATTAATTAAGAAATGAAGATTTTATGAAGGTTTTGCTCAAGAACGATGAAGAACAATTGAAGAACACGAAGAACAAATGAAGAACGATGAATAAAGTGATATTTAGATCTTAATTTGATTTGTTGAAAAATGAAAAGTTGTTAGTGAGTAAAGAGTGGAGGGAGCCGTGTAATTATAGGCAAAAATGGATGTCGGGTTTTGAAATTGTTGTTACGGAATTGACTCGCGATTAATAATTATTTTACGGTAATCGATTAAATATAATTCGATATGAAGTTAATTAAATTAAATATCAAGATATTATGATATTGTAATGAAAAATAATGAATATATCAAGGTCTAAGAGAGTAAGGAGTGCCGTGTGATGTTGAGCTTGTCGGGTCTGATTTCGAGCGTTTTGCGTAATTTTCGTTAACTGATCGATAAAGTTAATAAATATCTAGATATTATTATTAGTTTAATCAAAACAATTAAAATATCTAATTGTAGTGAAAACGTGCCATGGCGTTGACTCATGCCAAAGTCGAGTTTCGATTTGTTTCGGGATTCACGATGAGTCGGGAATAGTTAAATGACGTTTGGTTTAAAACCGTAAAAGTTATTCTTTAAATTCCGAATAAATTAAAAATAATTTTATTAAATTATGATAAATCATAATAAATCTAAATAAAAAAAAATCAAAAATATTATTTTTTTAAATAAAATTTCGGTCTTCATACTTATGAGACGAGTCGGGAAAAGTCAACGGAAGTCAAAGTTGACTGAAAAGTCGAGAAAAGTCGAAGATGACTTAAAAGTCAAGAAAAGTTTAGGACGACTTAACAGTCAAGAAAAAGTCAATGACGACTTTAAAAAGTCAAGGAAAAGTCAAAGACGACTTAAAAGTCAAGAAAAGTCAAAGATGACTAAAAACGGTCTTTTCATGGAATCCCTCAAAAATTCCAAATACGCACGCGGAATTTCAAAATAAGACTCGGAACAAAAATTCCTATTTTAAAAACTTAAGTTCTACTGAAAAGTGTTAGTAAATATTTTAACTAGAAAAATCGGCATTTTTCGGGTTGTTACAAAAA
>JAIUZE010073560.1:0-38328 GCA_022085475.1 Heliosperma pusillum | reverse complement strand
ACACGGCATTTATTTTACTTGTGTTGTTTTTCCAAAATCGTTTTAAAGCAAACATTTGAGCAAATATTTATTATTTTTAGAGTTTGTTTTTAAAAGAGTCGTGCATCAATTATTATCAATCGCTTGAGTGAAATACGTTGTTGGATAATAGTACATCATTATAAGCTTACAATTCTTTAACGGGAATCTGTGTGAGTTATATTGTACTTTCTTATTAGCGTAAGATAGTATAGAGTATTTAGCGATACTCACCTTGAGTTATAATCATAGTGTTGATTATACGAGGGGGGTGGTAATTTTTGTAATCCGTAGAAAGGTACTAAAAATTATTAATCGAGAATAGTGGACGTAGGTTTCAACGTGTGAAACTGAACCACTTCAAAAATCGTGTGCCTCTCTCTTATCTCTTTACTTTTCGTTATTTAGTTATTCGCGCTTACTTTGATTAATTAATTAGTTGATTTTAATTCATAATATCAAATAATTAATTACATAAAATAAAAATCGAAAAGGTGGGGCGAGTTTTTAATACTCAATTCACCCCCCCCCCCCTCTTTCGTATTCGATCAATAGACTCTACAATTGGTATCAGAGCCTCGTGCTCTTGATTGCCTTACAGCAAGGAGTCTGATCCATTTATCTTTTTATTTTTATTTATTTTCCGCTGCATTTAATTTTATTTTAATGGATTCCAAACATCTGAAGTGTCCCGTATTCGATGGGAAGAACTACAGTCTATGGAAAAATATGATGACCCATTTCATAAAGGGTAACGATTGGGAGTGTTGGCTAATCATTAAGAATGGTCCTAATAAGATCATGCTTGGAACGGCTACAGGCACTTCCATCGAAAAGAAAGAAGATGACTATGTTGAGGCAGATTATAAGAAAGCTGAGAAAAATTCAAAGGCTATTAGTCTGTTGCAAAACGGCATGACCCATACTGAATTTGATCGTTTCTCATCTAGTTCTACTGCCAAGGAAATATGGGATGGTCTTGAGTTAGCTTATGAGGGGACAACTGTTGTCAAAAAGCAACGCATAGCTCTACTTATGCGAAAATACGAATTGTTCTCCATGGAACAAAATGAATCGCTTGACAGCATGTCTACTCGCTTCTCCAGTATCATTAATGAATTGAAAAATCTTGGAAAAACTTTTGACTCCGAGGAAATTGCCAGAAAGATCCTTAGAAGTCTATCTAAACGATGGAGACCTAAGGTGACGGTAATTGAGGAATGTAAAGATCTATCTAACCTATCTTATCAAGAGCTACTTGGAACCCTAATGGCTCATGAGATTACTCTTGATGAAGATGCGGCAAATGATAGTAATAGCAAGAAGGTGGCTTTACAGGCCGAATCTAGTGAAAGACAAGATTCGGATCTTGAAGATGAAACAGTGTTATTTGCTAGACGTTTTAAGAAAAAGTTCTTTAACAAACCACAAGGGAAAACGTTCAACAACAACACTAACAAATCTTACAAGAAGCCAATTGAGTCAAAAGGGTCTCTTTCAAGTCGTGGTTGCTTCAAATGTGGGGATAATGATCACATGATCAAAGATTGCCCCACATGGAAGAAAATCAAAGACAAAAATCAACGAGACAAAACCAAGAAGGAATTCAAGCAAGTAATGATGGCTTATTGCTGGGGAGATCTCGACACAGAGGATGACGAATCAGAAGAAGAGGAAGTCGCCAACTTGTGTCTAAGCAACGTCAGTCTTGACCTAATTTCTGACAGTGACAATGAAAGCGAATCCGAGATGTGTCTTGTTGGCAACTCAGATTCAGAACCAGATTCAGAAGATGATGAAGAGGTTAGTCATCTTGAACTTAAAAAGCAAGTTAAGAATTTATCTAAGAAGTCTTTAATTAAGTATTTTGAAGAAGCCTTAGATCATTGTCATGAGCAGAGTCTAGAATTGAAAGATCTTAAAGAACAAATTCTTGACATTGCTGAGGAAAACCAACTTCTTAAGGCCAAAGCTAAAAAGCTCAAGTCTAAAGTTATGGCAACTTCAGCTATAACTTCAGACAAGACAAATGTTGAGAAAGAAGCTCTTGAGTCTAAAGTTATAGCTAATGAAGCTATAATCTCAGAGTTAAAACTCAACATTAAGCATCTTCAAGCCAAAGTTGTAGCTAATGATGCTATAACTTTAGAATTGAAGAAAGTCAATGAGCGTTTACAATCTGAGGCTAAGGCAAAGGAAGTTGTTATTCTTGATCATGAGAAAGTTAATTCTTTTCTTTCTCAGCAATTGAAAGATTTGAAGGCTGAATTCTCCCAAGCCAAAAGTCAACATAATGAGGAGAAACTTATCTTGAACAAACGTTTTAATGATTTTCGTGAAAATTTCAAAAAGAACAATCCCTCCAAAGACTCGAATGTAGATCATTCGTCGTGTGAAAAAGAAATTCAGTCTTTGAAGGAATTGCTCCTACATGCACGAAAAGTTCATGATAAGTGGGAAGGAAGTCAAAAGGTCTTAGACTTCCTTACCGAACAGTCTAATAATAACATGAAGAAAGGTCTTGGTCATGAATGCTATAGTCGTAGAGACCATGATAAATGCAAATCCACTCCTTCTGACCGTGATTTCAAAAGAAGGAAGTACGTAAACCTTTCAGAATATCTGATTTGCAATTATTGTGGTCACAACGGTCATGTTAAAGATAATTGTGTTAATTATGTTAACGACAACAAAAATCAAACTGATTTTGTGAAAGAGCATGACGTGTCTAGTGAGTCAGAATCTGATCCTCAACGCGATGAGGTTAGAAACAATGAGTTTAGATGGTTTTATGACATGGCCTTCGATTACACATCTGTACCTTCAAAATCTAAACCTTATGTGAATCAGAAGCAGTCGTTTAAACCTAATGTGCGTCACAACAATAACAAACAATATAATAAACCTAGCAAACCCTATCCTAAGAGGAAAAGAATTGTCAAACAGGTATGGGTTAGGAAGGATCAAATATATAGAGTCACTAACCATAAAGGACCCAACTTAGCGTGGGTACCTAAAAGCTGTATTTGATTCTCTTGCAGGTAATAGTGAAAGAAAATAATCTATGGTATCTCGACAGTGGATGTTCGAGACACATGACCGGAAACAAGAATCTTTTTCTTTCACTAGAGCCCTTCAACGGTGGCAAGGTCACCTTTGGAGACAACAAGAAGGGCAACATAATCGGTGTAGGTAAGATTGGTATATCTTCTTCACATGCTATCAATAACGTATATCTGGTAGATGGCCTTAAGCATAACTTGCTAAGTATCTCTCAACTATGTGACAAAGGCAACAAAGTCGTTTTTCATTCAAATGTTTGTCGTATCATAGTTGAAGGAACTAGCAATGTTATCTTAGAAGGCTCACGTAAACGGAACGTGTATATGATTGATTTAAACAAAGTCACTACAAGTTCCTTTACGTGCATGAAAGTCACTGTGGATGATTCATGCTTGTGGCACAAGAGGTTTGCACACATCAGTCCAACGATTTTAAAGAAACTCAAGTCTTGGGATTTAGTTGAGGGTCTACCCTCAATCAAATTCGAACAAGAAAAGATGTGTGACTCATGTGCCCGTTGTAAACAAGTTAGATCTTCATTCAAACCGAAACGAGTAGTAAGTACAGAGCGTCCACTTGAGTTGGTACACATGGATTTATGTGGACCTATGAAAGTTAGAAGCCGCGGTGGATCAAGGTACGTATTCGTCCTAGTCGACGACTACTCCAGGTATGTATGGCCTATCTTTCTATTTACTAAAGATGAAACTTTCGATGAGTTTGTAGTACTAATGAAGCTCGCCCAAAACAAGTATGATAAAAAGTTAGTTTCCATTCGTACGGATCATGGCACCGAATTTGATAATCAAGCTTTTATAGAATATTGTAGGGAGAATGGTGTAGGACATAACTTTTCTGCACCACGAACCCCACAACAAAATGGTGTCGTGGAACGTATGAATAGAACATTAGAGGACATGGCCCGCACTATGCTTTTGTGTAGTGGCCTTCCTAAGAGCTTTTGGGCAGAAGCCATAAGTACTGCATGCTATGTGCACAATAGAGCTATGATTAGACCTATTCTCAAAAAGACTCCCTATGAACTTTTAAGAGGGAGAAAACCCAATATAGCTCACCTTCGTTGCTTCGGGAGTAAGTGTTTTGTCCATAATAATGGAAAAAGTAATTTGAGCAAATTTGATCCACGAAGTGACGAAGCTGTGTTTGTTGGCTATTCTAATCATAGTAAAGCCTTTAAAGTTTTTAACAAAAGAACTTTGTGCATAGAAGAAAGTGTTCATGTTGTATTTGATGAAGATAATGTGCCTGAGCAAGTTGAACAGAATGAAGAAGAGGACATGAATGATCCAGACTTTCGCCTCTCCAGAGATGACGTGCCAGAAAATAATGAAGAAGTTATTGAAGGAATCAATGATGAACTTGATAAATCCGCAAATGACCTTGAACAGAGAACTGAGACAATTGTTGATGATACGAATGTCTCTTCTCAAAACAAGGAAAAGGAAACTGAAGTTATTGCTGATGATGCTATAACTTTGAACCAGAACCAAGATGGTGTAACTGAAGTTGTACCAACTTCAGCTATAACCCCAGAGTCCAACTCAGGGGGAACCAATCTTGATTCTGAATCATTTGAGGAAAGTGATAGTTCATCAGATGATGATGAGCCTAGGAACTCTAAGAAATGGAAATATATGAGTTCTCATCCTATGGATAGTATCCTAGGAAGTTTGAATAAGGGAGTTCAAACGAGGCGAACATTAAATAACTTTTGTTCATTCTATTCTTTTCTGTCTACCATAGAGCCCACCAACATCAAAGAAGCTCTTGCAGAATCCGACTGGATTGTGGCTATGCAAGAAGAGCTTCAACAGTTCGAACGCAATAAAGTATGGCACCTTGTGCCTCGACCTCCTAATCGAACTGTGATTGGTACTCGATGGGTATTCAGAAATAAATTGGATGATTCAGGAGTTATAGTTCGTAACAAGGCTCGATTGGTCGTTCAAGGTTATAATCAACAAGAAGGGATTGATTATGACGAGACATTCGCTCCAGTAGCAAGACTTGAAGCTATTCGCTTGCTCATCGCCTTCGCAGCTCACAAAGGAATGAAATTATTCCAAATGGACGTTAAGACTGCATTTCTTAACGGTTATTTGGAAGAAGAGGTTTTTGTTGAACAACCTCCTGGATTTTTGAATAGCAAGTTTCAAAACCATGTTTTTAAACTCGATAAAGCTTTATATGGTTTGAAACAAGCGCCTAGGGCTTGGTACGACAGATTATCTAAATTTTTATTGCAAAACAATTTTAAAAGAGGATCTGTCGACAAAACCCTATTTCTAAAATCCGAGGGTTCTGATTTACTTGTTGCTCAAATTTATGTAGACGATATTATTTTTGGTTCTACTAACAATAAATTGTGCAAGTATTTTTCAGATCTTATGACCTCAGAATTTGAAATGAGCATGATGGGAGAATTAAAATTCTTCCTAGGATTGCAAATTCAACAAACCAAAGAAGGCATAAAGATTCACCAACAAAAATATGTCAAGGAGCTAATCAGAAAATTTGGTATGGAAAACGCTCATCCAATGGACACACCTATGGTAACTGACAAAAAGTTGACCTTAGACGAAACTGGTAAGTCCGTAGATGAGACTACATATCGAGGTATGATTGGTTCTTTATTATATTTGACTGCAAGTAGACCTGACATTATGTTCAGCGTATGTGTCTGTGCTAGATTTCAATCATGTCCTAAGGAATCACATATGATTGCAGTTAAACGTATCTTGAGATATTTAATTGGTACATCTAACTTATATTTGTGGTATCCACTTGAGTGTAATTTCAATCTAGTAGGATATTCAGACGCAGATTATGCGGGATGTTCTTTAGATAGAAAAAGTACCTCTGGATTCGCTACTTTTGTTGGACCTTGCATAATAACGTGGGGCTCAAAGAAGCAAAATTCGGTTGCGTTATCCACTGCAGAAGCCGAATATATCGCTGCAGGACTGGTATGTTCTCAACTACTTTGGTTAAAGCAACAACTATGTGATTATGGTGTTAATGTTGGTTGTATGCCTGTTTTCTGTGATAATACGAGTGCTATTGTTATTTCTAAGAACCCAGCTCAGCATTCTCGTACTAAGCATATAGACATTAGACATCATTTTTTGCGTGACCATGTAGAAAAGGGCAACATTAAACTCGAATTTTGTAGTACTGATGTTCAATGGGCTGACATTTTAACAAAGGCGTTAGCGAGAAGACGTTTTGAGATTTTGCGGTTGGAAATTGGTTTAATCGGTAGCAATTAAATTCATCTTATTTATTTTGTGAACCTGCGTGACTGGCTAGATTAAGACGAGATTATATGACTGTGTCCGCATATTTCATTGCTAGTATATTTGTGTTTAATATAATATATTTTACGTGAGTATCTTGCATATTTAGTGTTTTATGGAAATTGAATTATGAACCACATTATTTGCCTAAAACCTATCTGATTCACTTTCCAAAATTGAGCCAAATTCTACCCATGTATCCTATACTAGCCGAAATTCTCAACATAAATCACCTTACCATATCTTTTTATTTACCAAATTCTATCCTTACCATATCCCAACAATTAACCACCTAAGATTCCCTTTCCTACCCAAATTCAAAATTTAAAAAAAAAAAAAAAAAAAAGGAAAAAGAGGAATAGAGTCGGTGCTACACGGCTACTCTACAAAAACACCACTACCCAATCTCCAAAACCCAAACCAAGTCGGGTTCGGTGCTTGAAGGTACAAAAAGGCGTCAAATAAAAAAAAAAAGGGTACAAGATGGTGTTAGTGAGTTCATGAAATTGGAGGCTTTTGGTCCGAAATTGCTTTTTATGTCAAAAGGTGGTTCGGTTGTTGTGAACCGAATGTGGCTGATTTTTCGGGGCTTGAATCGAAATTGGATGTGTTTATGGGAAAAGTAATGGAGCGCCTTGATGCGCAAGATAAGAAAATTGTTGCGGTTGTTGAAAAAAAAAAAAAAAAAAAAAAAATGAAAAAACCGTGGCTATGGGGAACACTAGCTCTACCCGTGACCATGTCGGTTCGGGTGTGCGTAGTGAGTTGAGGTCTTGGATGACGGGTGTTGATGATTGCCTAGCAAAATTAGAGAGGAATGTATATTCGACAAGAGATGTATAGGCAAAGGGATCGGATGCAATTCTTGGTGAGCCAAGAAGGTGCATTGGTGCAAAGCGGTTCGGAAATGCGTGAGGGGATGCACACTATACTTGATGCGACGGAGGCTCTTTCTTTGAAGGTTCGAAACTTCGATGTTTGCCTCACCGCCCAAGCTACTCTTGTGTCGACGTGCCTTGATCGTCTTTCTACTCTCGAGTACCGCACCCGACCCGATTACATTAATCCCAACATCATCTGTCAACCCAAAAAGCCTTGATCTTCTTATCCTTGTTTGTTTGTTTCTTGAACTACTTACCAATTCGGCCCAATGGCACCTAATACTCTATTTTGTGGTTTGTAGTTTAATCAACATTTGCACTTTATTTTGCTTGATATATATCGTCTTATATTGCGTATTTTGCATATCTATTTCTTGCCTTGACATGTGTTATTCTAGTCGTTTCATGTCTTTGTTCTTGTCTTTTCAATGATGCCAAGAGGGGGAAGAAATGATATGATTTGAGTCTTTGCTTAAGCTTGCTCCTTGTCAAGACTCGTTATCTCTTAAATTCTCTCAAGCTATAACTTTGGCTAAGTTGTTTTGTTCTTGCGATCAAAGTTGCTATAACTTTGGAGTGCTTTGTTGAGGGGGAACCATACTTAGTCACATTGTTAAGAAGAACTCTTGAGGAAATCATATGAGACTTGTCATCATCAAAAAGGGGGAATTTGTTGGACCAATTTGATAGTTTTGATAATGACATGTGTTTACGTAATAATATGTTTTACTCGATATATCATATGCGTGTAATTGTGTGCTTTAGTCTTATTATAGCTAGCAACAATTATGAGAAGAAAGATCAAAGTTAGGCATAACTTTGATAAAGTTTGTGAGACAAAGTTATAACAACTTCAGGAATAACTTTGGAAGTGAACTTGGAAGTTATAGCTAACCAGGCATAACTTTAAGGAAAATCGCTTCAAACAAGATCTACATAAATCTACACAAGACTCGAGATGGAGGGTCTTTGTGATCAAGATGAAGAGATGATCCGTATACTGAAGATCTTTGTGAAGATTAGATAGTATAGGTCGTCATTCGGTAACTATTCCATTCGAGAGATTTTATGTTCAAAAGTTATAGCTTTAGCCTATGATTTTGAATGATAAAATATTGATGCATGATTTTGGAAATAAAATGTTTTGAAATGTTTTCAAAAGTGAAAGAGTTTTATTTTTATATTTATCAATTATTTTAATAGAGAATATATTTATGAGATTCTATTGGTTAGTAATACAACTTATGGGTTGTCATGCTACCTAGGGTTTCTAATATATTCTATCTCAATTTGTTGTTAACCTAATTAGCCCACCTAGTGTTTGAGCCATCTAGGGTTTCGTGAAACCTAGTTTGTGCCACCTAGGGATTCGTGCTCCTAGGGTTTCGTGAGCTAGGATTCGGCCTCCATAGGTTGTTTCCTTAGTTTACCTAATCTAGGATTCTACTATATCTTTACAACAATATTTTGAGATATCAAGATAAATATATTTCTATAAGATAAACCAAATAATATTTTGAGATAAAGATATTTCTAAAAGATAAGCAAATATTATTCTATGATAAGATAAGTATCTTTATTAAATATTATACTAGGGTTTTAGATCTACTATAATTCTTCTACTATAAATACTCATTCACATATCAATTGTAGAACACACGACAAGCACACGAAATACACATACATTCACACGAATATTATTTTACTTGTGTTGATTTTCCAAAATCGTTTTAAAGCAAACCTTTGAGCAAATATTTATTATTTTTAGAGTTTGTTTTTAAAAGAGTCGTGCATCAATTATTATCAATCGCTTGAGTGAAATACGTTATTGGATAATAGTACATCATTATAAGCTTACAATTCTTTAACGGGAATTTGTGTGAGTTATATTGTACTTTCTTATTAGCGTAAGATAGTATAGAGTATTTAGCGATACTCACCTTGAGTTATAATCATAGTGTTGATTATACGAGTGGGTTGGTAATTTTTGTAATCCGTAGAAAGGTACTAAAAATTATTAATCGAGAATAGTGGACGTAGGTTTCAACGTGTGAAACTGAACCACTTCAAAAATCGTGTGCCTCTCTCTTATCTCTTTACTTTTCGTTATTTCGTTATTCGCGCTTACTTTGATTAATTAATTAGTTGATTTTAATTCATAAGATCAAATAATTAATTACATATCATATAAATCGAAAAAGTGGGGCTAGTTTTTAATACTCAATTCACCCCCCCCTCTTTCGTATTCGATCAATAGACTCTACATAAACCCTCCAACCAGCCCTTCATTCGCCACACCATCCCCTCCTATCCAGCCGCCTACTAGCCCAGCCAGCCCTACCCCACCACCACCACCACCACCACCACCACCACCACCACCACCTGCCCCCACTTCCCGTGCCCACTCCATGTCCACCCGTGCCATGCACGGCATCTTTAAACCCCGTGACCTTAATTTCCTTGCCACCACCCCTACACCCAACCTCTCGCCCTTACCCAAATCACCACAGCTAGCCCTCCTAGACCCGAACTGGAATGCCGCCATGCAGGATGAATTTCGCGCATTACAGGCGAATCATACTTGGGATTTAGTACCCCGTCCTCATGATGCTCATGTCATCCGTTGCTTGTGGTTATATCGTCATAAATTTAACAGCGAAGGTACCTTACAGCGGTACAAAGCCCGACTCGTGGTCAATGGTAAATCCCAACAGGTTGGTGTTGATTGTGATGAAACTTTTAGCCCTGTTGTTAAACCAACAACTATTCGCACTGTTTTAAGCCTTGCTGTTTCCCGTTCTTGGCCTATTCACCAGCTTGATGTCAAAAATGTCTTCCTTCATGGTGACTTGGTTGAGACCGTGTATATGCATCAGCCCCCTGGTTTTGTTGATGCCGCGTCGCCCACACATGTATGTCGCCTCCGTAAGTCTCTATATGGTCTTAAGCAGGCCCCTCGCGCCTGGTTTCAGCGGTTTGCGACATTTGTTCTTTCACAGGGATTTTGCAGAAGTACTTGTGATTCTTCTCTTTTTATTTATACCTCGGGTACTGACACTGCGTATTTACTGTTGTATGTGGACGATATTATACTCACTGCGTCTAGCACTTCTCTGTTGCGTCGTATTATTGCCTCTCTGTCACATGAATTTGCTATGACGGATTTGGGTACGTTACATCATTTTCTGGGTATTACTGTTACCCGTACTGGTTCCGGGTTATTTTTATCTCAGCAGAAATATGCCGCGGACATTCTCAGCCGTGCTTCCATGTCTACTTGCAACGCCACTTCTACCCCCGTGGATGTTGGTGCTAAATTAAGTACTACTGCTGGTCCGTTAATTTCTGAACCATCTCTCTACCGCAGTTTGGCTGGGCGCTTCAATATCTTACCATTACCCGTCCGGATATTTCCTATGTTGTCCAGCAGGTGTGCCTGTTTATGCATGCTCCTCGTGAGCCCCATTTGCAGTTCCTAAAACGCATTCTTCGCTACATTAAAGGTACTCTTGCTTATGGTCTCACTCTTTCTGCATCCCGTTCTTTAACTATTACTGCTTACTCGGATGTTGATTGGGGTGGGTGCCCTGATTCCCGTCGCTCCACCTCTGGTTATTGTGTTTTTTTGGGCGATAATTTGGTGTCTTGGTCCTCTAAACGCCAAGCTACCATTTCCCGGTCCAGTGCTGAGGCCGAATACAGGGGTGTTGCTAATGCTGTTGCAGAAACGAGTTGGCTCCGAAATCTATTATTTGAGCTTCATGTTCCTATTCGTCATGCTAGCCTTGTTTATTGTGACAATATTTCAGCTGTGTATCTCTCTGGCAACCCCGTACAACATCAGCGAACGAAGCATATTGAGCTTGATATTCATTTTGTTCGCGAAAAAGTCCAAGTTGGAACCGTTAAAGTCCTACATGTCCCTGCTGCGTATCAATATGCTGACATTTTTACAAAAGGGCTCCCTCGGTATTTATTTGATCGTTTTCGTTCCAGCTTGAGCGTCTGGCCTCCTCCAGCTCCAACTGCGGGGGTGTATTAGTGTAAATATGTAAATATTTTATATCGTGTATCTTTATTATTACCTTTATTATTCCGTGTATCTCGTAGTCGATATTCGGTGTACATGTTGTATTGTCTATATATATATCAATAGAAAGCAATCACCCAAATTAGGGGATTATATTATCTAACACAAAGTTCAAACTTTTATTTAGTAATAGTAAGAATCATCGACTAGACATATATGGACGATTTGAAGGATGGTACGAGTTCTACAAAGTGTGACAAGAGGATTTATTTCTGAGGAAAAGGGATGCAAAGAGGGTCATAGTTCAGGCCAAATGAGGAAGACCAGATCTATGGGTGACTTGATAGGCATTCATGCATGCACAAGATCTTGACTCAATTGCTGATGATGAAAACTCTATTCAAGTCTCAATGGAGAACGATGAGGAATGGTATGGACTAAGGTAACTGGTAAGTCTAGGAAGGCACCACTTATCCCAGATTAGCTTAATTATGCTAATGAACTTCCTAAAATTTGACTCACATAAGTTCATAACAACTTCTCACAGTATAGCCCTTAGGATCCAAGGTCTACTGACCATCCTCATAACCAAGAGACATCTTGTCCCTAATGCAGACACACAGTCTTCCACCCTCAACTCAAGTCATCATTTGGAACATAATCAGTCCAAGGTTTATAAGCAAGGAGAGAAAAACCTCGCTCATTTCTCTATTAAGGTTTTATTGTCCGACAAAGTTTATCATCATGTTGTTCGGAGGTTTGTTTTAAAATGATTAATCATAGAATTACGTTTTTGATATTCATGTTATGACTATCAAAAACTATTTAACAGGATTTTCAGGCCTTGAACATGTGATCTTTAGTTAAAATAGAGTAACTCATTACTAATTAATCTAAGTGCTCATAAAGAGCGTGATTGCAGTTATTGTGGTAAGACGTGGTCATTTTGCATGGTCATTTGGTGTCTGCACGTCAAAATGGAAAAAGAACGAATGAATCACTATTTTAAAAGTCATCCTATGTTTACATCAACATTAATGTAAAATGATTTCATTTTATAGAATATAATTGTGAATTGTAATTGTGAACCTATTCATTTATTCGACTATTCCAGTAGAGCTGGCAAGTCTGACCCGATCTGAGTGACCCGACCCGAACCTGATCGGATAGAACCTGAGAATTTTGCGCCCCGAAACCGACGCGACGCGACTCGATGACGACCCGTAACCCGACGCGGCCCGATAATAAGTGGCCCAAAACAGATCCGACCTGATTTTGACCTTACCTGATAATAATCCGATTAGATTGATGACCTGATAATTACTAAGCTTAAAAATGATCAAAATAAAAGTGATTTAGTGTTTAGATTGGATACGTTCGACTTAATAATGAAATAACTAACCAAATAATGGAAAATAAATAAATTTAATGGTCAAAACTTGAAGTATCGCGATAAATTAATTGGAACCGATAATGACCCGACCCAAGCCTGACCTGACCCGATACATCATTTAACCCAAAATGACCCAACCCGATTACGACCCGAAATCAACCCGGGCCAACACGAAAGGGTTGACTTACCCGACCTGACCCGGTCTGAGTTGACCCGGCCCAAACACAACCCGACTGACCCGATTACCACTTCCATCATTCCAAGCCATAGATATTATATATGGGCTTCATATCGTTTCAACTATCAAAGGTTGTGTGGGCTGCGAGTCAAACAAAGGCCCAAGTAAAGTAGTAGTGGTTATGTAGTTAATTAGTTATGTGAACACTTGCACGTAGCGCGTTGGGTATGGCGCGTATTATAAGAGGAGAAACGGTGTTTGTGAAGTTAATAAACATAGTGGAGATATTAAATTAATAATTACTACTCCCCCGTCTCATTTATTTGTTAGCCTTTTATATTATTTGTGAGAAGTATTTTAATAAAACGTAAACAAATGATTGGCACGGAAGAAGTATTAGTCTATTACTAATCTCATTAAAACACTTGTAATTTTGTAATCGAGTAAGGTTGATTATTACTAATTGTGCCTTAGACTGTGATGTAAAATGCGTGTCAGTGTGTGATTTTCTTAAATGCCTTGAGAATGAAGAAATTAGTTAACTGGCTTTGACATGAAATTAAATAGGGTAATGACAAATACAACCCACTGGGTTGTATTTAAGAGCCTAAAAGAGGAAATAAAAGCTTATATTTAATATTAATGACACCGATATACGCGTAATTTTGTCAAACATATCTAATTTAATTCCACTTTAAGTAATTCATTTAATGCTTATATACAACCCACTTCAATATTAAGGACTCGGGGCTGATTTTTTGTTACCAAAGTCGCGATGCATGCGTAAGAGCATCTCCAATGATTTGACTTGAGTACTTGCTTGCAATTTAATAAAATTGCAAGCTAGTAGCCCAACCATTAGAGTAGTCCTTTTAGTCTAGCTTTACTCAAAAGAATCCACCAAAATTTTGAGCTAGGAGCTCCATAAAGCTACTTGCTTAAATGGACCCACAAGAAATTTTGACCAATAGGAAATAATGATATGATCAAAAAAAAATTTATTTTAGGTTGGAAATTTAGAAACTGAATAAATAAATAGATAAATATGTTATGTGGGTCCAATTGAACTAGTTGTATGTTGGCTAAACCATTAGGGTAAATTGTAACTTAAAGTTATTATAGCTTACAAATATTATGTGGCAATCAATTAGCTTACCATTGGAGATGCGCCGGTTTTACTCAAATTTATTACTTGTATAAAACGGGTTCTTACTATTTTTTTGGCAACCGCTTTACACAAGACTAATTGTTTATGTGAAGCACAAATTAAATCCCTTTTATCATCTAGGAGCTTTGGTACAATTTCGATAAGCGGTTAAACTGACAAAATTACCTCAAATCTGAAAGAAATATAAAGAGCCTGCCTAAATAACGAACTATCTAGTCTTACATTGTATTGCCTCTTGTTTATAAGTATAATTAATATAATTATTGTACTCGTGCTAGACCCGTCAAACGGATCAACTTATCCTAGTTGGATTAGGGTAAAATACAAGTAAAAATTAGTCATGTGACGACACCTTTTTTTTTACATTGTTTAAAGTTGAAAAAAAATTGTCAAGAAATTAAATCATATTGAATTTAATTTAAATATTTTAATCAAATCTATTGTTTGCATTACTTATATTGAAACAACTAGAAAAATTCAGTGTTTTTAGTTGTTATGTATATATAATTATATATTTGTGGGTTATATGTTTTATACTCACATTTAACATAAATACTATCTTTGACTATCAGATTTAGATCCTTGTAACGCCCCGAAATTCAAGTACACAGGTAGCACAAAATAATTCATTTTGTTAATAAAAATGGAAGCGAGATTACAGGACCATATAATTATTTATGTAACCCCCTGGCACTTTCACCAGTAGTTCTCATATCATGGAGCCGTGCTCCCTTCCATGTACACATGTTACGTTTGTAATGTCATCTCCCTCCCGTAATCGTATCCCGAATGCTACAATTGGCCAAATGTACATTATATGAAAAACGAGTATAACAACATTACGTAACAACATTATAGTATAATGGACATTAATATAACATGTGAGTAGTAAAATAACAATAACATGAAATCTACACTCCTTATTTTATAAACAATGATTTATAATGTCATCTGAAATTATTAATTTCTACGCTAAAGGGTCCTTAAACCATACTAGCATTATAACGGCTCTATTACAAAACTTACGGATAAAATAATATAAACAATTACTTATACTATCCTCTTATTTTATTTATGTATAAGACAATAACCAAATAGTTATAACGACGAAGGGTCCCGAAATCATACCTATAAGAAGCAGTAGCTACACGTAGTAATGAAAATATATGTGTGGAGTGTACTCTGCAACTCCCTCGTTTTTATTTCTCAATTTTTTTCTACTTCCTATTATTCTTGAATGTTGTGGCTTTTATAGCCAACATGATGTCGGCTTATCATGTTGGTGTTCAAGTTGGTTTTTTTCTTCGTCTTTCTTAGTTATTAAGAAATGCAAAAATGAATTCCTAGCACCGTTTGTATTAAGCAACAATCAACCTTATCTAGAAACATTTGTAAGTATTTTCGGCTTGATAATAGTCAAGTGGTATTCTTATAAAATAATATTACAATACTCGTAATTATATAATTGTAGTAGCACATAATGAGATACATAATATATAGCTGATTATTTTTCATATTGTTTGTGGCAACAGTAACCTATGCACGAGTATATAAAATGGCTAGTAACAATAATTTATTATTAATGTTATATTCATAAATATCATGTTGTTTATTTAAGTTAGTCTTACCTCGAGAAGTTAAGACGAGTTCACTTAAAGTCATCTATTTAATCAAGTCTGTTTTAGTAGGATTTTCGTCAGTTATTTTCAATCATAGTCTGAATACTCACTCGTCATGGTTTGTTTTCGCTTTTATTATTTAATAAAACAATAATTATCTTTTTTTTTTCCGGGATATTACATTCTACCCTCCTTAAAATAAGTTTCGCCCCGAAACTTGAAAATAGAAATTTGAAAACTAAAACTTCGGTTTCTCAAAACTCAAGAAAGTAATATGAATTAACTTTGCCAAAAGGCTTTCAATCTTATTTATGGAATGATTAAAAAAAATGGTTTTGTCTTATATATACCGTAACGCACAAATTCTCGTCGCGAACAAGAATTTGGGTAATCCAATTCAAAGACGAACTCAAATCGTGCGTTAATAAGCGCTTTACCGTTATTAGACGTCTCCAATAACAAGTCTTTGCATCACACCAACCGCACAAATAAAAAGAAAGGAAACAAAAAGGAAAAGCTCATTTTCAATTTTTTTTTTCTTTCTAATGGTACACTCTTTCTTTATGCATAATAAAACTTTGAAAATACACAAATGACTAACTTAACTTAGTTAGAAATTTTCGTAACACGAGAAACCAGTTATCAAAACTTCGAAATCATGGGAATAACACTGGGATCAAATGAGTGGAAGATAAGGAGTAAAGATTCTAAAAGTAGAATGGCCGATAGGAATAATATAAAACACTATATAAAATCATATTGATTTTAAAATAACAGTGTAACCTAACACGGTCACATTCTATATTATCAAAAGTTCTCACCATAAGGGTTAAGTGTGACAATACCCCCTTGTGGTTCATAAACAGTCTAGAATAAAAAAACATTTCTTATAATATCTCTAATTTCTCTTACATAACTTATAATATATTAAGTTTAACCTTTTTTTTTACTATCTACTTATAAAAAGAATCTCTAGTATAAAATTTGGTATAATTGAACCTTCAATAATCATTTTATGCCATCACAGGTAGCCATTAAAACTAAGTATACACTAGAAAATAATTTACCATTACTTGTCAAATAAATTCATTAATATTTCAATATACTCTGTAACATAGTTATGATAATCCTAATGAAATTTATAAGGTAATCAATATATTTTTTTTTTTTCGTTTGGGAATAATTGAATAATATTTATTTAGAAAAATATTTAATTACTACGATATAATTAAGATATATTAATATATTATAGCAAAAGAAACACAATGTACATATAATGGTTTCCAAAATATTATGGTCTTAGTTCTTACAATAATCCTCTTGTAGGATTCTTATACTCATTTGATTTTGAAATTCAAAATTAACTCTCCCGCTTGTTTCCCTCTATTGATCACCTCGCTCCAACAATTAATTAATCAAGTCGTCCTAATATCTAATAGATATACGCCAAATTTAATACTTAAGTCAAATAACAAAATTTAAGTGTCAACATTTTACTTACGAACATAATGTTTTTTTTTATGATATAAATTATTTACAA
This sequence comes from Heliosperma pusillum, assembly GCA_022085475.1. Classification (NCBI taxonomy): domain Eukaryota; kingdom Viridiplantae; phylum Streptophyta; class Magnoliopsida; order Caryophyllales; family Caryophyllaceae; genus Heliosperma; species Heliosperma pusillum. Next base: position 21,121 of record JAIUZE010073560.1, on the reverse strand, counting down.
CGATACATTATAAAAATTTCATGTAATTGTTCCTCTCTTTTTCGATAAATTCCCTAAAATTACAATTTATTATTACTTAATAAGTTAGCGATTACTATTACTATTTTTTGTTTTGAAATTCTCTTTCAAGGAAAGTCTAATTTCAAATCTTTTAAATTGCCTTTAAATAATAATTCCATATCAGATTTAATTTAATGAGTACTTTTAATGTACGTTACCTAGCTAAAAGATTTACTGTCTTGTCTATGAGAATCTTTATTTCGACAATTTCTCACTTTAAACAATTAAATATGTTCCGACTATTTCATCATTGTTCATAATCAAATTATTCATTTGTGAATAAAACCTGTTATCTTATCTTTACAGTCAATTAATTTCAAATTCCATTCTACAATGCATTAGTTTTTTTTTTAATTAATTAGATCACTAATAGTTTTTACAACAATGCAGCTTTTAACAATTTCAAGCTTTTCAAAAAAATTCTAATTCTAATTATCTTTGGACCTCTAGAACAATTCGCATTCTTTGTCCTTATTGCAATATCCAGTGTAACACTACTTGTTACAACTTAATTAACTGATCATAGTGCTAAGTTATACATACCGATTTCTATAACTAACATGATTAAGCTTTTCGTTCTTCACCCCACCTTTTTGAATACTAATTACACCTATAGGAAATCAACTCCATTATTGTAACATTAATATTAAATGTTTTGTAATTTTCTCTATTAAACGTATATGATGATCATAAATTTTCTTCTAACTTTAATTTAAAATTACTTACTTCTACCCACTTTTAAATGTATATTTATTTTAATGTGTTTCTTACTTTAGTTTGAGAAATAATCATTAACATAAGTTACTATTCAAGTTTGATCACATTTATTTGCTACATGTCTATATAGAATTTTCTTACAACAAGTTTTAAACATTTACACGCACTAACCGTACCGAAGTTATTTATATATACCACCCATTAAGCCCTAACAATTTCATACACAATTAAATCAGTAGGTCTTGCTTGTGATAGGTCGGATCTTGCGACGGGTATTTTGTGAGAGGAAATGGGTAGAGAGGACAAGGTGGAAACCTCCCATGTGCTTCTCCACTCACCCTTGATGGGTATTTTGTGAGAGAATATGGTATCCGTCTTAAGCTTAAGACGGATACCCCCGTCTTAAATGAGAATTTGTGCAATTAAATATACCACACTAAATAACCAATGGATACTTACAACCAAAATTTGGTGGTTAAAACCCGTTAGTATTTGTTGGTTGGACCAAAAGACGGGTACTCCTCGCTTACTCATCCTCCTTATCTGAATGGTTCATCATCCAATGACTATACCCTAGTTCATATGGATCCCTATCCTCTTCGGGTATTTTCTTGATAGCTAAGTTCCCGCCCGAGGGTGCTAACGCAACACACTCTTTACCCTTGATAATCTATTTTCTTTTCCGAGCCAATGAATCTACCACGATAACGTCTCATCTGCTTTTCCCTCTCGTCACTTTCATGTGCCTTACTTCCTCATTCCTTCTTCTACTGGGCACTCTCGAGGTCCTGGTCATCGGTACTTGACACCTCCTTAAAAACACTTATTTCCCCAAATCTTACCATACTTATCCAAATATAGGACTATATCTTTATATTATATATGAGTTTAGGCCTACATCTTACCAAATTAATTGGATCTTAGTGTATGTAGATTTTAAAAGATCACATTGTCAAAGTCACCACATATTTAGTTGTACAGTACATACAAAATAATTTCATATTACGTATCTTGTTCTTGTTATTTTCTTTTCAATTATGAAAAAAAAAACAATCTTGATCTTTATCTTCCTTAACATAAATATTGTTCTTAAAGTTAACTTACTTTCACATTAGTTTACTTTAGAAAATAAAAACTTGATACTATATGAAGAAAGCATATATTTAGTTATGACTCGGTACACAACGAACTAACACCGTAAATAAATAACGATACTAGCTTCATTAAGATCTACCCGACCAATATCTACCCACTCTCTCTTAGTCAATTTCTATTTTATTTTAGTTATCTTTACTTCTTAAAAAAATTTAGTCCTAGAATATTTCACCCCACTAAACGTATGGCCGAAGGCTCAACACGCGGTTGTAGGGTTGCTCTGATACCATTTTGTAACGCCCCGAAATTCAAGTACACAGGGAGCACAAAATAATTCATTTTATTAATAAAAATGGAAGCGAGATTACAGGGCGTCACCGCCGTATTTCCCTTCCGGAAAATACAAGGTTATACCATAGAGTAAATACATTTGAAAAGAATTAAAATTAAAAACTCTATTTAGTTGGATTATACATTTTATACGGCTTACTAACTATATGAAATCCTCACACTTGACCCTCCCTAATACTTGTACCTGAAAAAGAATGAAAGTAACAGAATCAGCCAACCACAGGCTGAGTATGACTCTGGTTGCCTCCACCGGCCTTAGGCTCTCATTTCATATTTTATCTCTATTATGTCTCACATATAAATAATATGCCACATGAGTTTCATCCATTCATTTTTAAATAGACATGCACAACTGTCATATCAACATGTAACAATCATTTCACAGTAATATATTACGGTCTACCATTACTAAAGTGAGACACATTACGGAGTAATTACTCCCCTGGGCTAAGCCCTCCTCCATGTACACAGGACCATATAATTATTTATGTAACCCCATGTCACTTTCACCACTAATAACCAGAACCGTAGTTCTCATATCATGGAGTCGTGCTCCCTTCCATGTACACACGTTACGTTTGTAATGTCATCGCCCTCCCGTAATCGTATCCTGAATGCTACAATTGGCCAAATGTACATTATATGAAAAACGAGTATAACAACATTACGTAACAACATTATAGTATAATGGACATTAATATAACATGTGAGTAGTAAAATAACAATAATATGAAATCTACACTCTTTATTTTATAAACAATGATTTATAATGTCATCTGAAATTATTAATTTCTACGCTAAAGGGTCCTTAAACCATACTAGCATTATAACGGCTCTATTACAAAACTTACGGATAAAATAATATATACAATTACTTATACTATCCTCTTATTTTATTTATGTATAAGACAATAACCAAATAGTTATAACGACAAAGGGTCCCGAAATCATACCTATAAGAAGCAGTAGCTACACGTAGTAATGAAAATATATGTGTGGAGTGTACTATGCAACTCCCTCGTTTTTATTTCTCAATTTTTTTCTACTTCCTATTATTCTTGAATGTTGTGGCTTTTATAGCCAACATGATGTCGGCTTATCATGTTGGTGTTCAAGTTGGTTTTTTTCTTCGTCTTTCTTAGTTATTAAGAAATGCAAAAATGAATTCCTAGCACCATTTGTATTAAGCAACAATCAACCTTATCTAGAAACATTTGTAAGTATTTTCGGCTTGATAATAGTCAAGTGGTATTCTTATAAAATAATATTACAATACTCGTAATTATATAATTGTAGTAGCACATAATGAGATACATAATATATAGCTGATTATTTTTCATATTGTTTGTGGCAACAGTAACCTATGTAGGAGCATATAAAATAGTTAGTAACAATAATTTATTATTAATGTTATATTCATAAATATCATGCTGTTTATTTAACTTAGTCTTACCTCGAGAAGTTAAGACGAGTTCACTTAAAGTCATCTATTTAATCAAGTCCGTTTTAGTAGGATTTTCGTCAGTTATTTTCAATCATAGTCTGAATACTCACTCGTCATGGTTTGTTTTCGCTTTTATTATTTAATAAAACAATAAAAAAAAAAAAATTCCGGGATATTACAATCCTACACAAAACGACATTTCCTGATCGAGTCAATTGGGTCGTATGTCAAAAAAAAATTGGGTCTTGACCTTGAAAATTTGGATCGGCTAAAATTACAGATCGAGTCAAATTTTAATATATCTACTTGCGGCACTACAATTCTCCAACATAAAGACTCTTTTCAACATTGTACTGAAGTTTTGACTTTTTTTTTTAGTGAATTCTCATACGTTCTAAACTTTCATTCTGTGTATCTTAAAGCAGACTAACTGTGAAATGAATTGTACAACATGAAATAAAATCTCGACTTTTATACTTATATTTTTCAATGACGATAATGAAAAAGAAATTACTATTACTAATAAAGGTGAAGTGTACTTGGTATAATAAAATAGCGTGTGAAATTTAGCAGCTACGTTATTTTAATTTATTGAATGAAAATAAATAAAGTAAAACAAATGAAAGAAAAGCCAACTTAACAGAACAATGACGGAGTGATCAGGCTTGGTCCATATCTCTAAACGTACAATTAATAATCGTGTTTTTGCCGTTAAAACATATATGGCGCGTGGAAATAGCGTGTAGAATACGTGGTAATTCGTGTTTGTATAGGCTGATAAGCAGATATGCTAATCTGATAAGCACGCGAGTGAGATAAGTAGTGATGATCAATTACTTCTCGTCAATTTATGATAGAAAGTCTTTATCAAAGGCAGCTGGGACTCTGGGAGTACCGTTTATGATTACATTTTTCCGCATTAAGGTTTGAACGGGTTAAATAATATCACATGTTAGTATTAATGATAATTTTTGGTATATTCTAGGCAATAAGTGAAATGATTTGGTATGTATTTAACTCGTTTTAAATTTAAGACGGATACTGTTTGTCTTAAATGAGAATTTGTGTTATTATTCTAATATAGAGATATTTGTCCAACTACTCAAGTACCATATTTGTAAAAGCCCATTGAAAACATGACACTTATTAATCACAAATTTTAGAAAAAGATCCTTCAATAGTGATGTCAATGACTCAATGGTGTAAGAATGTAAGATAGTATAATGGTGTGATCAATATTGATTGAAATGGTTACAATATATAAAAGACTGAACGCCTTAAAAAATAATCAAAGGATATATTCCTAAAGATAATAGGGATACTAACAAATACATTATCTAATCTAATGAAATAAATTATCTTAATATCTTGATTCTACAAAAGCACACTTTAACTTTCTATTGGCTCCACTCTTATAGCAAATAAAAGTAATTTTAAGTTTCCAATAAACTAACCCCAGTGAACCTACAATCCCTTCTCATACTTTTTTTCCCGGGGTCAAATTACACTTCAATGCAGCGCAACCGATTGTATAATAAAATGCAAAACAACCGATTGTGTAATAAATATGATTATATTAATGTGATATTAAATGTCTTGTTATGAAAATAAGAAATGATATAATGTTTTGGATACCTGACTGGTCCATGCAGGGAATATTGTATGCTGGTAAGTTATTATACGCTATTAATTTATTATACTTAGCGATGTGATGTTAATAAGGAAAAATTCTTGATGAATAATGAAAATGACATAAGGCTAGTTGAGGCAATCAGAGTCATACTCAGTTTGTGGTTGTCTGATCCCGTATGTTCAATCTTTTTTTTCAGGTACCAGTGTCAGGGAAAGTCAAGTATCAGGAATTTCGGACATGGAAAATGATTTAGGATGAATAGTTCAACTAGAGTTTTTAATTTTAATTTTACAAGCAAGCTAAGTATATTTATTTTGTTGTATAACCCTTGTATTTTTCGATAGGGAAATACGACAATGACGCCGTGGAATAATTCTGATATCATCCTTTAATTAATTAATAAAATGAGCTGATTTGTTGCTGCATGTGTAATTGAACTTTTGGGGTGTTACACCCCAACACAACCCGACCATGACCCGACACTACCTCACCTCTAGTGTCGTTTAATTTCAGAATCCTAAACTTAAGCCTAGCTCGCCCAAATGGCCACCTCCAGGTGTAATATCCCGGAAAAAAAATAGTTATAATAAAATACAACGAGCTAAAATTATGACTTATTTTACCCATATAGATTAATATATGACTACATTTGACTTACTATTAAGAATGGGCCAAAATCTACTAATTTGTTAAGGCCTAAGTTTTTAAATCGGTTATTTTATCATGAAACGTAAGCTTTAATTTGTGTAATTAGACTATTGGAGGTAATCTAGCTAGAAACATTATATTATATAGATAAACATATATAATGGGTTAAATATACTTGGCATGCAAGTATCCGGAGATGGCAAAGTAAGAGTTGAGTACGTAACTATAACTACGTATAATGAATGTTATTGTATACACCCATATACTCACCACGTAGCACCTGTATGCCGTCTTTTCGATGGCTATAAATAGCCCCTCACCCCTCATTCTTGTTAAAAGCGTACAAAGTGAAGGAAAGCACTATTATTTTTTAACTAAGCCCATGTAGAATAAGTAAGGTATGACTTCGGGACCTTTTGTCGTTATAATTATTTAATTACCGTCTTATACATAAATAAAATAAGAGGATAGTATAAGTACTAGTTTATATTATTTTATCCGTAAGTTTTGTAGTAGAACCGTTACAATGCTAGTACGAATTCGGGGCCCTTCGTCGATATAACTAACCATTTACTTTGAAATAAGACGATGTTAGTTGGTTATCTTAGATTTATCGTAAATTCTATCTTATGACTATTATATTCCGTCTATGTTATGGTTACGTCTTATATGCTATAATGTATGTGATGTTGCTACTGTTGTTATAATGTATAATTGGCCAATTGTAGCATTCGGGATACGATTACAGGAGAGGGATGACATTACAAATTTAACCTGTGTACATGGAAGGGAGCACGACTCCATGATATGAGAACTGCGGTTCTGGTTATTACTGGTGAAAGTGCCAGGGGGTTACATAAATAATTATATGGTCCTGTGTACATGGAGGAGGGCTTAGCCCATGGGAGTAATTACTCCGTAATGTGTCTCACTTCAGTAATGGTAGACCGTTATATATATTATTGTGAAATGAATGTTACATGCTGATATGACAGTTGTGCATGTCTATTTAAAAATGAATTGATTATATTCATGTGGCATATTATTTATATGTGAGACATAAAAGAGATAAAATAGTGAAATGAGAGCCTAAGGTCGGTGGAGGCAACTAGAGTCATACTCAGCCTGTGGTTGGCTGATCCCGTCATATTCAATCTTTTTCAGTTTTCAGTACCAGAGAAGGTCAAGTGTGAGAAATTTCATATAGAAGATAAGACTTATAAGATGTATAATTCAACTAAATAAAGTTTTAATTTTAGTTCTTTTCAAATGTATTTACTTTATGGTATAGCCTTGTATTTTCCGGAAGGGAAATACGGCGGTGACGCCTTGTAATTCCGCTGCCATTATTAATTAATAAAAAGAATTATTTTGTGCTCCCTGTGTACTTGATTTTCGGGGCGTTACACCAGGCCAGGTAAATAATTTTCTCTTTGCCCCCAACGAATTGGTTAGTTTTGGTTCATTTTTCTTGTAACGCCCCGAAATTCAAGTACACAGGGAACACAAAATAATTCATTTTATTAATAATAATGGCAGCGGAATTATAGGGCGTCACCGCCATATTTCCCTTCCGGAAAATACAAGGCTATACCATAAAGTAAATACATTTGAAAAGAATTAAAATTAAAACTTTATTTAGTTGAATATATTATACATCTTATACGACTTATTTACTATATGAAATCCTCACACTTGACCCCCCCCCCCCGATACTTGTACCTGAAAAAGAAGGAAAGTAACGGAATCAGCCAACCACAGGCTGAGTATGACTCTGGTTGCCTCCACCGGCCTTAGGCTCTCATTTCACTATTTTATCTCCTTTATGTCTCACATATAAATAATATGCCACATGCGTATCATCCATTCATTTTTAAATAGACATGCACAACTGTCATATCAGCATGTAACATTCATTTCACAATAATATATAACGGTCTACCATTACTGAAGTGAGACACATTACGGAGTAATTACTCCCCTGGGCTAAGCCCTCCTCCATGTACACAGGACCATATAATTATTTATGTAACCCCCTGGCACTTTCACCAGTAATAACCAGAACCGCAGTTCTCATATTATGGAGTCGTGCTCCCTTCCATGTACACAGGTTACGTTTGTAATGTCATCTCCCTCCCGTAATCGTATCCCAAATGCTACAATTGGCCAATTATACATTATAATAACCGAACTAGCATGACGAACATTATCACATATAAGACATAGATATAACATAGATGGAGTATAACAGTCTAACATGTGAGCACTATAATAATATAACCAAAATAATATAACCAATTACTTCTAATCTCGTCTTACTTCTATGATATATTAAAATAGTTAATTACTTTTATCAACGAAGGGTCCCGAAATCATACCTTATTTAATTTATATAAACCAAATTAATGGATCATGGAATCTCTCTCGACTTTCTAAATTTTGTATGAGTAAAACAATAATGGTCAATGGCCGGGCTATTTATAGCCTTCATGAGGCGGTTTAGAATTTGTAGTTGGCAAATTCAACTTGTTTTCTTCCTTATCATGCCACGGAATAAGTTAGCATTGTGTTTTCACCTAATTGTAATTTTTACAAGATAAGAGCTCTTGTATTTATCTTTATTTTCTAATTAGATGACATGTCTTATTATGTGATAAGGATGATACTTTATTCACATGTAAGCTCATTACTTAATAGCTATATTAATCATCAGTTGGTCTCTCTTGTGACGGTCACAATATTGTCTACCTATTTTAATACTCTACAATATAGACAATTATAATTCGTGTCACACTAAAGTTGAACACTGGTGTTTAGTTAAATCAATCTTTCCTCGGGTCAAGACGTGTTTGGTCAAAGACTCCATTTAAATTGAGTTTATTTTATTTAGATTCCGTTGTTCTCACTTGCTCGATTAATAGTCTTTACATTAGCTTGTCCCAAATTACTTATACTTTCTAATATTTAATTATAATTTTTTTTTCTTTTTCGGGATATTACATTTCTCTAACAAAATAAAGTAAATGAAAATTATTCACCAGGGCGACGGGGGAGTACGTGATTGTGAATTGCAAAGCTAGTTTTGCATTGCTTGGGAGATCATCATTAACATATTCCAAACGTTTATTTTTTCAATCAGAAATGTTTAATGAAAATATAAAAAAGATCCTGGAGATATACCTCGCACGATACTACTTGTAATAGGGCGATGATAAGTTGATATATAATGCAACTACCGTTTGTTTAGAGTGTCATTAGAAAAAACGATAGTAAATTTATCATTACCCTATTAATTATTTCGTATGTATTTGAAAACTAACTGATAATATGTACATACTAAAGTTAATTAAGTTTCACAAGGTTGACACTCTAAATGACACAAGTAATGACATGGGAAATTACTCAAATTAGTATATGGTTGTCTTAATTAAGAGAATCCCTACTTAAAAACTACTAGTATTAATAAAAGATAAAGTTTTGAGCATTTAACACATGTTTTTATAGCTAAAATATACCACTAGAAGAAGGGGACTCTTATCTTATGTTATTTTAAACAACTCTCTAATTAAAAATTAACAAAATGACATAAATTGGTAATAAGACATAAACTGTAGTGCCACGTGGCTACTCGAAGTTGACACGCACTAATAGTTTAAAACTATTATTTTAATCACTTGAGTGACCTTTATGTCCCCTCTCAAGTTAAACAATCCTTTTCATTTAGCTGTCTCCTTATTGCCCTTCAATATAATTTCACTGTACCTGAGACCAAACTACCCTCCAATTGTAATTCGACACGTATTTAATTCAACATCCACGGAATACACGTGGTAATTACCCAAAATATTGTATTGTATTTTATACTTGGAACAGCTAAAGGACAAAAGTAAGGTTAGTTATTAATTTATTATATTCACTTACTACTATGAGCCGAAATATAATTTGCAAACATAGTACGTTATAGTACATAAGCAGATTCCCACGTATCTCATGGCGAAACACGTGACTTACCTAGTTAATACACTTCTATATTTCCCTATTAATCCAATATGTTGCAACATAATCCTATAATCTCACAACAAATTCAAATATATTGCAACATACAATAATAATAACAATAATAATACAATCTCATAAGTGTTATTACTGTACTAATATTTACTTTTAAGTGAAATCGTTACCCCGTTTTAAACAAACAAACAAACAGACAGACTGACTGAGTTGCGAGTTTGATCATGGACGATTTTTATGGACAATGCTCCGACCCTAAGAGGAGCGGGTCGCCATCAGACGACGACATTTTACTAGCGTCGAGTACTCCAAAGAAAAAGGCCGGTAGAAAGAAGTTTAAGGAGACAAGGCATCCAATATACAGAGGAGTGAGGCAGAGGAATGGGAACAGATGGGTGTGCGAAGTTCGCACACCAAATAACAACTCAAGAATATGGCTAGGAACACACCCAACAGCCGAAATGGCAGCACGGGCTCACGACGTAGCTGCTTTAGCCCTAAGGGGCCGAAATGCATGTCTTAATTTTGCTGACTCGGCCTGGCGACTGCCTGTCCCAGTATCCACAGACACTGGGGACATTCAACGAGCTGCAGCTGAAGCTGCAGAGTCATTTCGCCCGGCCGAGTTATTAGTAGATTCCACTCAAGAAAATAGTGGAAATATGGAGTATGTTTATGGAAATGATGAATTTGGTGGTGTAGGGACATCATCGGATATGTATATGGATGAAGAGGCATTGTTTAATATGCCAAGGTTAATAGATAATATGGCTGAAGGGATGTTACTACCTCCTCCATGTAATGCATGGGGATGGGATGATAATGAGAGTGAGTGTGAAATTTCATTATGGAATTATTGATGCCAATTCACGTGTGCTTTGTTTTATTACTTTGCATGGTTGCATGGTACAAGGAAGAGTCATTTTTTTATTTGCATGTTTGTTTTTTGTTTTTTAAGAAAAAAATATTATTCTAGCCATATATTTGGAGGCTTTGGAATTGTAGTGTAATATAACTAGTGTTCTTTCGTAGGTGTGATATGAGTATGCATGTAATCCATACACTATTATACGGAATATATATATATATATATATCCGAACTGTTGTAGAAGTAAGTACATGACCTTATGTATAGAATATGGGTATGAAATGAATGTATGATGAACTATTGATGTAGTGTGTAATGGTGTGTTCGTGTGTCAATGATAAGAGTGGGTATCTATTTGGATGATATTTAACCAACACTACTCTATTTCAGCTAACTTTAGACTATGTTTATCCACAGACTCTATATGAGTCTCAACAACAGTAAAATATTAATATTTTATCTTTAAGACTCAACTCAGACTCTTTTATTTTTACCACATTATCCCACAGACTCGCCAAAATCTGAGACTCATACTTACAATAATACATGGGACCCATTTATCCTACTTTCCACACATACATAATACTATTCATGGGTCTCAAGTTGAGTCTTGGTTTTCCAAGACCCAACTTCAGACTTAAGAAAGTTTTTTGCACTTTATCCCAAGTCTGAGGTTCAGACTTGCGAAAATCTCAGCTTGAGACCCAACCTCAGACGTGGATAAACTTAGCCTTATGTAAAAGGGTAAAGTCGTTCTTCGGCTTTACCCTTATTTATGTATGTAGGAATAATGAAAAAAAGTTGTAAAGTCACTACCTAAAGTAGCGGTTTTTCTGGTAGAGGGAATAATGAGCAAAGCTTTACTTCAAATTTGAAGTAAAGTTTGAAACACGCCCTATTGGTCCCAATTAGTTTGAAACACGCCCTAAAACGCCAATAAAGTTTGTTTTTTACTTCACATATCACCTAACAGATACTAATAAAAAAAAAAGATACGGAGTATTCCATATGATTTACGCTAAATAAAAATAATAATTGATACTAGTAAAAAATTGTAATTCGTTTATTTTATATGGAAAATCAGGATTTGAGGAAGACAGTTTTTTTCTAAATAAACCATGTATATGTGTTACTTCCCCCGTCCCGGTCAATTATTGTCATATTCCTTTTTAAGGTGTTTTAGTCAATTGTTGTCTTTTTTATATTGGGAAGGTTTTATATGAGTGATTTGATCATCCAATTGGATTATTGTCCACTTGTCATGCACTCATGCACTAAGAAGATATACAAATGTCTCCCACTCTTTCCTTGGTCTTTGTGCCAAAATAAAAGGACAATAATTAACCGGGACGGATGGAGTACGTATTAGTGATTAGCTACTGAGGACTATGTATAACAATCAAAATCAAAATTATCTTATATCAATATAAGTGCATATAACGTGTGCTTAAAAGGATGACAGGTAAGAACTAATAAAATTTTTGTTTAATATCTTTAATCGATTTTCACTTTAAAGGAGTATAAATTAGAGCATATTTAATCAATCTTCACTTTAAAAGGATAACATTGTAAAATTAGTAGGTCTTTCTTAAGACGAATAATATTGGTCTTAAACCTAAGACGGGTCAAATACTATCACATGTTAGTAATATAATAAAGACAAAAATTATTTCTTAAGCAACAAGTGGATTATTTTGTATGTATTGGATCTGTTTTAAACTTAAAACGAATAATGACCATCTTAAACGATAATTTGAATTGTAAAATAGTCTTACTAGTTACTATTGTACTAGTAATTTACAAACCAACAAGAAAAAGGACAGGCAACAATGTGCCTCAAGCCAGTAAACTTATTGATTGTCCGTCATTTAGCGACAGTTTGAATTTTAAGATCATCTCCTGATACTCAAGTAACTCAACCACTTCCAGTGTCCTCGCTTTATTCCTATACAAATAGATGGCCAATTGACTTGGTCACAAGTACAACTCAAGCGAGTGTGAACAACAAAGAAGACAATTAAAATAAGATTAAACTAATAATTAGTTCCTTGTAAAATTTACTTTTCTAAATTTAATTTCTTATAAGTTATTTTGCTAAAATTACTCCCTTAAAAATAGACCTGGCAAATGGGTCAAACGGGTCGGGTTTGGGTCGGGTCAGTTTGGGTCGGGTCAACTCGGGTTTGCTCAATCTTTCGGGTCGGGTCGGGTCGGGTCGGGTCAGTTTCGGGTTTGGGTCACTTCGGGTTTGGGCCATTTCGGGTATGGGTCATTTTGGGTCGGGACATTTTATATTCATATCCGATTTATTTAGGTCATTTTAAGGTCAAAATGATCAAGTTAGTTTTCGAGTCAAGCCCGCGTCGAGCTAAACTCGCACGATCCGACTTGGACTAAGCCGAGTTTGAGATACAGGTGGGCCGTCTCGTCCCATTATCACCCCTAATCACAATAAATTGGGTCATTTAGGATCATTTCAAATTGGTTTGTCTGTAGGTCGGTGGTTTCGGGTCGGGTTATTTTGGGTCGGGTCTCTTTCGGGTCAGTGATGGTTCGGGTCGGGTCTGGGTCGGGTCGGGTCAATTCGGGTTTTGGGTCATCCTCGGGTCAGGTAATTCCGGGTCGCTTTCGGGTCTTGGGTCAGCCTTATCGGGTCGGGTTATTCGGGTCGGGTCAGTTTTGCCAGGTCTACTTAAAAATGCACTTTATCAAACTTTGTTTCAAAACTCCAATTTAAGTCACTTATTTTGTCTATTTTTGAACTTATTTCGTTTGTTAATTAGTCAATTTATACTATGAAAGGTAAAACTATGTAGACAAATGGAAGGAGAATTCAAAAAAAGACTAAATAAGTGACTTAAATTCGAATTTTGAAGCAATTTTTGATAAAAGTGTATATTTAAGGTACTAATTTTAGCAAAACAACTTATAAAGGAGTAAGTTTAGAAAAGTGAATCTTATAAGGCAATAATTATTAATTTACTCTTAAAATAACTATAAACCGGAAAATTTTCACAATATCCCCGAATCTTGAAACTTTGCCCGACATGCCCAAAAATTTTACCCGAAAAACTTTAAGTGACCGTAACTCGTGTTTACAAACTCGGAAAATAAATATTATTTTTTCAATTTGTTCATCTTTCCGAGAGCTACGATTTGAAAAAAACATTGGCGAGTTCGGAAGTCGTGACCAAGAAATATGACCACTCAAAGTTTGTTCGGTGAAAAAACCTTTGACATACAAAAATTCATAGCCACGGGATCTAAATACAACTATTTTTTTTTTCAAATCGTAACTCTCGGAAAGATGAATGATTTGAAAAAAAAATCTTCATTTTCCGAGTTTGTAAACACGAGTTATGGCCGCTTAAAGATTTTCGGGTAAAAGTTTTGAGTATTTCGGGCAAAATGTCAAATCTAGCTCAGGGGTATCGTGAGAATTTTCCGTAAAATAAATAAGTAAATATTAGGGATATCTATTCGTATAATTTTATATAATAGTATATTTCTAAAAATTTTAATTTACAAAAATTTAATTTTACTCCTTTTACTTTTAAAGGATTAATACTTAACACCAATAATCCATACTATTGGTCGTCTTCTCATGATACTCCAATTTTCATTTTAACTCACAATAACCCGAACTATAGCTCTCATCGTCCCATAATCGACTATGACAACCGGCTACTTGTTTAGCCAGTTAACAGACCCCTTAATTAACCTCCTATGTAATTATATATAAATAACAAAACCAGAAAAAAAATTGACCATAAACCTTCTTGTTCTGAAGCTCACCCACCTGACCCTTCTCCCTCACCATATCACCACCACCACAACCACCCGCGACTACTACCTATGCGTACTACACAACCCTCTACATCTGCTCCGTCGTGCTATCACTGAGGTTCGAATTGACGGCTCCGAACCTGACAACGCCCCTCTTATGAATAAAGCTATGTTATATGGTTGTGGCGGCGGTGGTCATCAAGTTAGATATAGTTGTCATGGAGTTGATGAAGTGGGTTGTTACTTAGTGTAAGGTTGTCATGGAGGGCTCAACACTCTTTTTATTTATTTTAATATTTGAGCCCACATTACCATTTTAACGGATTTAGCAGATTACAGATTAACCAAGTCCAATACGAGAGGAAGGAAACAATAGTATGGTTTATTGAGGATTAAAATGAAGTGCGGGGTAATATAAGAATTTGAGCAATAGTATGGATTATTGTTGTTAATTAATCCTTTTATTTATGACATTCTCATATTTTAAGACACTCACTTCTCGTTTGAATATCTCTAAAAAGAGAATATTTAAATATTATGATGTGTATACTCCTATGAAAGAAATTATTGTAATAAATCTAGTGGTATAATATTTATAAATTTTGAAATATATATTTTTGTTAATATTAAAGAAGGGTTTGTCTCGAAAAGTCAAAACTTCATATACAATAAAAATTAGAGGGAGTATAATTTTGGGCGAATAATATTTTCAAAAAATTAACGTCAAAGATTGACCTTGAAAAAATGAAAACATCGTACATTCAAGAACAAAGAAAGTAGATTGTGAATCCTAGATTAAAGTCTTTGAGCACGTTCTTCTTTGACAAACATATATCGATGTATTATAATAAGATTATCGTAGTGATATTTTTATTTCACTTACAAGACTATCAATCTCTACATTAAAAATGGAAACACCTTAAAAAGAAGTATGAATTTGAGCTGCCACCAACCTGGCTAAGTCGTGGTTCGACTAAAGCTAAGTAGGCCCACCTAGAGATGGCAGTTCAAGTCAAGACACGACGGGCAGCCCGGACCTGACACGCTTTCAGGCCGGCATGACACATATCCTTTGCTCAGACCGGGTCGGTATGGTCGAAGCACGACTGTGCCTGTTTCATGCTTCGTCTGTGATTTTTTGTGTGAAATGTGCCTTGGAACGGAAAGGCTCATACTCGACTGCCACGCCTTATTTATGGCATGGAGTAAGTACGAGTGACACGACACGGAGTAAGCCCAAGCGGCACGACACGACTGCGGTTTAGTAAGTCGATCAATTTCAACCGAGTAGACAAAAATCTGCCTCATCGTCAGACTTGCCCGAATATCACAAGTACATTAACTATGATTATATGCGGCAAATTGCCGATGATAAAAGAGGCAAATAGCCTGGATTTATTGAGTTGGTGGCAACATCAATTAGGGCCTTTCCAATAACGCCGGCAATGGCGAAAGACTTCTTAAGCATTCAAGTTCATTTCTTATGGTGATAGATATTTGAGTGATCTTATCGAGAATATGCAAAGTACTAGTTCATATGGATTTTTGTGCCCAAAGACATTGTACCCACATTCCACTTGTAGGGATGAAAATTATTGCTCCGACTATATTGCTAGGGCAATGACATGTACCGGATATGGTAGAGGTCGGAAACTTATATTTGCTCCATATGTCGAGGAGTAAATATAAAATTCTTTGAATATTATTATTATTGATGATTATATTATTTGTTGCCAATATTCGAGTGGATGTCTTAACTTTTTTTTCCTGTAGCTCATAGTGAATACTGGATGTTGGCCGCGATCAATCAAGCTCAAAGTATGGTTTATTGGTGTGATGCTACTGGAGATGAGGAGCCTCGTCTATTTTTCGTGGATATAATTATTACTAATTAAGTATGTTAAATGTATACGTGATCTTGTTTTGTTTCTATGATACTTGTAATCAACACGTCATTGACTAAAGCGGAATAAATCTATAAACCTTTTATATATATACAAAAAGGAACTCTATTGATTCACTTGCCGTATATGAGGCCAAAGACGTTGTTTGGAAAATGATTAAGGTACTTATGTGTTTAGTGTCTTAACATACTTTGGTTATGGTTTCTCATATTAAGTATAGTGTGTATGTATTTATACTACGAGCTTCTATTTTAGTGCCATATGCAGACCTTTGGTACCGTCTTATGTGGATATTATGTTTGTCGATACATGTTGGAGATCATCAGAGGAAGATATGTTAATATTATTCCAAATGTATGTTTTTGTTTCTAAATTTCAATCAGTACAATCTATTTGTTTACTTTCATTTAGACGTCATAGATATACTTTTTCTCACATGTTTTTTTGAATTTGTTTAACAGTTCATGCTTAAATCTCCAAAGACATATTCACTTGAGCAAATTGATGAGGTGAGGGATATATGAGCTAGCTTTGCACTCCAGTTTAAGCCAATGATAAGGGATGATGAAGTTTAGCTTAAGTAGGTTGTAGTTTTACTTTGTTTGTGTCGTAAGTGAACATTGATCAATTTTACAAACATTTATGTACGCTAATTAAAAACTTGTGCTAGCAAGAATTGGTGGATCGGAGACACCTTAATCAAAGTAATCCGAATTCACTGCTAACTAATAGTCAGCGGTAAGTAAGGTATCGAATCCACAGAGAGGCGGTAGTATTATAATCTGTTAAAATAGGTTCTTCTCTTATAGTAACAATTTCGTGGGTTTAAGATTTGTGTTTCTAAGCTAATAGCAAACAATAACAATAAAAGGCTGAAATCAATAAGATTAAAAGTCTAGGGTCTCAGGTTCACTAGGATTATTATTCAGGGGTAGGGGAATAATCAACTATCATGCAATAAAGTTATTTAATGTCACAAGATCGGTCGACTCAATTATGCCCTTTAGATCTACAATTTAACATGTGATCGCTATCATTAAACGAGTTATATTCAATTATCGTAGCCTATCTTAGTCTTAACCCGGTCGGTGTTAATCCTAATTCGCGAGACTAATTAATTAATCATGGTCAGTAATTAAGCAACTAAATTTAAAACGATAATCAAACGATAACCATGATATTGCAATTCAGTTAATTAGTCTATTCCTTCTAACAATCCTAGATCCCCTTTCAACCCTAGATAAGAATTTAGCTACTCATAACGGCATTAATAACAACGATAATAAATAAAGTAAACATGATTAACAACAATGAAATGATTAACAAAGAATAATTAAAGAACTAGAAGGTAACTAATTAATTGAATAACAAAGGAAGATTAAAGAATACCGATTACAAGCTTGAACTAAAAATAATAGTCTTGAGGAATCAATCCAGTAGCAAAGCAAACAAACTTGAGTTTCTAATATTAAAGCGTACCTAATTCTGAAAGACGAGTTTTCCTTTTATAATAAAATCTAATCAACTAGGTTAAACTAATTTAGGAAATCCGAAAGCCGTTAAAATACTAGGCTATTCAATCGAGCAAGGGTGTATCTGCTCGATCGAGCATGGCGTCAGCACGACTCGATCGAGCAGAGTAACCACTACAAGAAATCTTGTTTCAGGCGACTGTTATAAGGCGACTGATAAAAGTAGTCGCCAATTTAGCGACTGAAAATAGAATAAGGCGACTGAAACAACCCTCAGATTTTAATTAAAAAAACTCGGGCGACTGAAATCAGTCGCCAAATTGGCGACTGATAAGCCATTTGGCGACTGCCAGATCAGTCGCCAATTTGTGTATTATTCCAGAAAACGCAAACCTCATCCGTCACTCTTACTTTACCAATTTCTTCAAACACCCGAAAATCCCCATTTCCTTTACATAATCGCCACCACTACTCCATTCCCTTAACCACCTCTCCGACCACCACTCCGACACTAGCTCCACCGTCCTCACCAACAAACTCCGACTCTTATTCTATTTCCGTCACTTTTCCTTAATTAGGTGCGTCTTTTGCTCTCCTAAATCTAATTCCTTAGCTTGTTTGTTTGTTTATTTTATGATTTTAATTAGTATTATGATGTTTATGTATAATTTGTGATGCTTACAAAGTTCTAATGGTTAGTTAGTTAGGGTTTGTGTAGGTTGATGGTTAGGGTTTATATAAATTGGGGGTTTTGTGAAATTGTTACCATTATGTTAATCGAGGTTGTAATTGACAATGTATTGGTGTTTTTGATGATGTTAGGATTGTTGATTGACTAAATTAGTATAAATGGGAGTATATTATTGATGGTAGAAAGTTAGTATTCCCTCCGTCTTATTCATTGGTTTGCCCTTTAAATTATTTTTTATGGTTGTTTTAATCAAAAGGCAAATAAATAATTGTGATGGAGGGAGTAGAATGTTAGGATTTTATAATTAAAGTGTGTATGTATTATGTTAGTATATTGTTAATAACAAATATCCATGTTGATAATATTAGTTTGATAGTTGTTTAGTATCCATGTTGACAATGTTATTAATTAGAATGATAGTAGTTTAATTAGTGATATGTTAATTTTAGTATAGTTAGTATCCATGTTGACAATATTATTGTTTGGTTTATTATTGATAATAGATATGTTCCTAGAGGTAGTAATAATTGATAATCAATATTGTTGTAATTATTGTTGTGTGGGTTAATGTTTAGATTTAAATGAAGAGGTTGGAACGTACATGGATGTACGAAGATAAACTTGATAAGAAAAGACGTCCTACCGCTAGATTTATAAAGGGGGTTGCCGAGTTTATTGAATTTGCTAGACAACAAGACGAGTATGATTTAGTAGCAAAGAAACTTAGGTGTCCTTGTATTAAATGCAAAAACATGAGCTATCTACATGACATTGAGGTTCAAGAACATCTTTATACAAACGGGTTTTGTCCAAACTACTACAATTGGATTTCTCATGGAGAATCATATTTTTCACTTCCCGAACAATCTCAAATCCCACAAAATGAGAACCCATATAGAGATATGGTAGTTGATGCATTTGAGTCTAATATTTTCAATAATGATCATATACCAATGAGTGAAGAAGAACCACACCCACAAGCAAAAGCCTTTTTTGATATGTTAAAGGCGAGTGAAAAACCATTATATGAAGGGAGCAAAACGTCATTGTTAGAAGCCGCCTCTAGGATAGTAACTTTGAAATGTGAGTACAATTTGCCATTTACTTGTGTTGATGGCATTGCTTCTTTGATTGAGGATGTTATCCCCGATAATAATGTCATGACCCGCTCATTCTACAATACCAAAAAAGTAGTGAAAGGTCTAGAACTTCCGCATTACAAGATTGATGCATGTCCCGATGGATGTATGCTCTTTTGGAAGGATGATGCTTTACTTGACAAGTGTAGTAAATGTGAAAAAGCTAGATATAAGACAATTGAGGGAAGTATTGTCTTGAAGGGTAAAAAGGGAAAGAATGAAAAAAAGAGAGGTGAAAATAGTAAGAAACCAATACCCGAAAATCCCGTAACTTACTTTCCTCTAGCTCCTAGACTTCAAAGAATGTTTGCTACCAAAAACATTGCCGAGCAAATGAGATGGCACAAGGAAAATCCTCGTACTGCGGGAAAGATGTGTCATCCGAGTGATGGAGATGAATGAAAGCGGTTTGATATGCTTTACCCCGACTTTGCTGAGGAACCCCGTAATGTGCGACTTGGCCTTTGTACGGATGGTTTTGCTCCATTTGGCCAGTTTGGTAAAAAATACTCTTCTTGGCAGTGGCGGAGCCAGGATTTGAATTTAGGGAGGGCGAAAAATTTTAGGGGGGCGAACGACTATTTTTATAAGGTACATTTAAAAAATTTCGAAAAATTTCGCTAAAAATTTCGAAAATTTCAACCGCCAGGAGGGGCGAGCGCCCCTGCTAGCCCCCTAGCTCCACCACTGCTTCTTGGCCCGTAATGGTCACTCCATACAACTTACCACCTTGGTTATGTATGAAAAAATAATTCATCTTCTTGTCGCTAATTATTCCTGGTTCTGATAATCCAAAAATCGCCTTAGATGTTTATTTGCAACCTTTGGTGGAAGAATTGAAACAATTGTGGGAAGTAGGTGTGCAAACATATGATGTGTCTTTAAAGCAAAATTTTCAACTAAGAGCTTCATTGTTGTGAACCATTAATGATTTTCCCGCCTACGGTATGCTATCTGGATGGTCTACCGCGGAAAAAAAGGCATGTCCTTGTTGCATGTACCAAAGCAAAGCATTTTCGCTTCCTTGTTCCCATAAAGTGAGTTGGTTTGATTGTCATAGACAATTCTTACCGGTGGGGCATGCCTTTAGGAGCAACAAAAAAGCTTTCAGAAAAGGTAAAGTGGAGCGCAATCATGCTGTAGATCGACTTCCGGGGGAGAAGGTGTGGGATATGGTTTGTGATTTGTCACGTACTATTGATTGTACTAAAGCAGAGACGGAGGTGCTGAAAAAGAAGAAAATTGGTTGGTTTAAAAGAAGCATTTTTTGGGATCTTCCTTATTGGAAAACGATGTTAATTA
>JAIUZE010073559.1:0-54568 GCA_022085475.1 Heliosperma pusillum | reverse complement strand
TTGTTAATTAAAACATGTTGGAAATAATTTGTGTTTGTGGTTGTGGGAACCGGTTTTGGGGGCTGTTTAGGGGGCTGTTTAGGGGCTGGAAAACTGGACCCAAACCAGCCGGTTCAGGCCGGTTCAGGCCCGGTCCAGGCCGGTCTGGAATGGTCCGGGTTTTGGTCTTTGGGTTTGTGTCGATGTTTGATTGTTTTGTTGTTGTTTTGACGGGTTTTAAATATGTTATGCATGCGGGAAATATTAAGAAACGGTTTTTTAGAAATGATGACCAAAACCGGTCCAAAATGAACCGTGGGTCCCTTGGACTGGTGACGGTTTTTGAGTATTGTTATTTTATCGCGTTTTGTAATATTTAGCAAGTGGGAAATTTTAATAAGTAAATTATTTAATTAAAAGCTTTTCATTATATTATTATTTCTCACATGTTAGAAATTATAATACGAGATTTTAGTTTAATTTGATATCATTTAAGTCAAGCGGGTTTTCGTATGAATTAATAATTCACATGTTAGAAATTGAATGAAATAGCATGAAATGAATGTGATATTCTTATGTTCAAGCCTCGATGGCTAAGACTCTGTTTCTAGCCGGTTTGACCAAACGGGTTTGGTCAAACTAAGATCTAGTCAGCCCCGTTTTGACTGATGACCCGTCTCGGGACTCGGGTCGGGGATTTGTCTTCAGGTAAGGTTTTATTTAATGAATGAATGAATGAGCCTTAGTAGATATGAGGCGATATGATATTTGAATATGATTTGTATGCAATTAGTCACATGATAGGAAGTTTTCCCGTGACTGTTTGATTATATGGTTGGTGTCGTGTTGACTAAGTACCCATCGAGAATTATGAGTATATGGCGTCTTGACCATTCTAATTCTAAATGAGTATCTTGGACCATGACATCGATAGGCCTTACTATCTTTAACGAGTATATAGTTCACTGCTTGATAGCTTTTGTGTCACTGGCTTTGGCCTTTTGATACCAAGCCGGGGGCATGGCATCCTAAGAGTTCCGCTTTGGGAAGGGAGCCAGCTTAAGTACTAGCCATCTCTGCTTAGGGGGTCGCCTAGTAGAGTTTCTCATGTACGGTTATGTAATGAGACAGGGAATGGGTTAGCTGTTTTCGCTAGGTCTGATCAGTCTAGGGCTAGGATGTTTTCCTACCTTGTGGTATAGACTCGAGTTACAGAAGTCGACTATTGACTGTCCTAAGAACTTATGCCTGTTTCTAGACGTATTGGTCTTTCATGTTTGTATGATTCTATGAATCTTAGAAGGTGAGATGCAAGCCGGCTAAGGTTGATAAAGTTTGGATTACCGGTTGTTAACTGATTCACAATTATATTTGCATGAGTAAGCTTAGCCTTCACATGCTAGGTTATATGTTAGTTATTTTGTTTCATAACATGATAAGCATATCGTATATTTAAGGTTTTTGTATTTCATATACTGGCTTTTATGTTATTCATGTTTCATTAAACTCGACATTTCGTGGCTGGGAGAACACGGAGTTACTCCCCACTGACTGTGGCTTCCGTGTTTATATTTAATGCGGTCGAACAGGTGGTGAATGCATATTTGGGTTACATTGACGAGCTAGCGAGCGAAGTATTTACCTTGGACCTATATTCGGTTCTTAGATTGTATATTATTATACACTCTTTTATTTCCGTATTTATACGGGAGATATGTCTCCCGTCTTCTAAAATTCTTATGTATAATATTATTCTCCTTTTGTTATGAACCTTTTTATTTATGACACCTTTGTTTATTTATTTAAATTATTTTTTTTCTGTCCGCAAATTTGAGGGTGTCACACTATTGGGATCATTCCCCACCATTCCATGAAATCTTGGCAAATTATGAACAAAGAACCCCTTTAGCTCGAAATTTACATCCCCCATGGGAGGGTATGCGATACACAACGGTTGCTCTTCATAGTTTCTTGCCCGGATCTCACCAATAGTTCTATTATCTTCCATTTCGGGTGGGTAGATGATGTTCAAGGGTGGCGGTCTCCTAGGTGGTGATCTAGGTGGTGACACAAACACTTACTCTTGTGGTTCTTGAAAAATATTGTTCTCAAACTCCTCTTCACTAGGCTCCCTAAAAAAGGGTCTCCTATAGAGGGGGTTCGAAAACAACCAATTGAAAATGCTCCTAGAAGCCGGGTCAATGTCTTGGTCACCAAGTCCCTCTTGTGACCTAGGCATAAACTCTAAAACACTTCAACAACACAATTAGTAACTTCAACACCAAGTAACCTACAAACAATACAAAACAAAATATTTGAAAAACAATCTAAACAAAGTATGACACTAACAAGAGTTCAATTTGATATTTAGCTAAATTGCCTTCCCCGGCAACGGCGCCAAATTTGACGATACTTTTTTACGGTGTCGTTAAATCCGCAAATTAGCTAAGTCAAATAACAATTTATAAAGCCAAATCTAGACTCAAACCAACCTAAGTAAAAGGGTAGTAAGGGTAAGACAAGGATCGAACCCAAGGGAAGGCGATGATTGCTAAAAATCTAATCTAGACTCTTGCTAAAAACCGATTTAACAAATTAATTAATCTAACCACAAATTAAAACACTAATTGAAACAAAAAAAACTTGAATTACTTACAAACTATGATATTCACAATGGGAAACATGTAGGAAAAACACAAATGGAGAAAGTTTTTCATGAGAATTGATAATCAAGTCTAAAATTACTAAGAACAACTAAATACTTAAAGATTCAAATATGGATAAATAACTTAGTGCAATTATCCCAAGTTCCCCCACAATTAACAAAGTAAAGATCCCTCCTTTCCTTCCTTTCTCTAATTATCTACTACAAACTTCTAAAAACTAGCCACCAATGAATTAAACCATCCATAAATAACTCAATACAACTAAACCCATACTTATTAAAACATAAGCATAAATAAAGATGCAAGCTTTAAGCACAAACCAAAGAAGCATGCTAGAATCATGTAATAAAACATTAAACCATGTCCTAAACACACAATAATCCAAATTCCACTAAAAAGGTTCCAACTTTTAAACCAAAGTCACAAACTTTCAAGTTGCTTCAACAAATATCAAGACAAATCAACCAAATTCATCAAGACAAAGCAATTTAATCAAACAAACAATTACTAAGATGGTTAGTCTTAACAACAATTCATTTAACAATGAATTTCAAACATAGGAAAATGGAATTAAATAGAGAAGGAAGGATTAAAAAGGTCTTACAATGCTAAAAGGGAAGAACGTGTTCAAATTACACTAAGCAAAAGAAGATTAGCTACCCATAGTCTTCATATTACAACCCATTTCTAAGCAAAAACCCATTACAAAAGCCAAACTTGAAGAACAAAACTAGAGAAAATGCTAAGGAAAATATAATGTTGAATGCTTGATTCCCTTGCCTCTCTTCAGAAATCTTCTTTTATACCCTTGGTCCGCAAACCTAGGGGCCTTGAAAGGTGGGCTTCCAAAAGACAAGACGAGAAAAGGAAGAAAACCCGTGCTGAGAGATGACGCAGGCTGCGTCCTACGACGCAGGCTGCGTCATGCTGACGCAGGCTGCGTCGAGCACTGCCCAACTTTTGCCTTGTTTTCCATCTTGACTTTCGTTGACCCCATGGATATTGACCCCGCCTTGACTTCCATTGACCCAATGGGCTTGGTCTTAATACCTTGATGATTCATTGCTAGCCCATTCAAAAATTTCCGGGTTTTGGGTCTCGGGTTTTCGGGTTTGACTTTTATTGACTTTCGGGATTTGACTCTAAAAAAATGACTTAAAATACTAAATATTAACATTATTACAAAAACTAAAAATAACATAAAACATAGCTAATGACCCGTAAAAAGTAAGACGAAAGACTCTAAAAATTGCTACTAGACACGACAATATTTGACGTTGTCACCATATTGCTAGGACCAAAGGTTGATTCTAATCTTTAATCTTTTCGTTTATGACTCGTATTTCATATATTATAATTTCGTTATAATCCTTAAATTTCATGTATGAAATATACCGATATTTCCCACAAGTGGTATCAGAGCCAAGGCTACGAAATTATTTTATATGATTTTTCATAAATGATTAAATATATTAAATTAAATTTGTCAGAAATTTTTTTTTAATATTTCGGCTGATTTTTTTTTGGCTGGTTTTTATTTTTTTTTTGGCTGAATTTTTTTCATTTTAAGATGACAATATGATAAATTTTTTTAATATTTTTGTCAGAAATTCCTTAATATTCTTTTGATTTTGATTCTTGTTTTTCATTTTGATTAATTGATATTGTTGTTTTAATATGTTAAGATGACAATATGATAAATTTGTAGATGTTTTAATTTAATAAGGATTAAATTAAAACGTAAATGGAAATTGCTTTTGAATGTTTATGAACATTTGTTTTGTTATATATTTTCGATATACATGATGTTAAATTGTTATTTTGCATCATGATTCATTAATTTTAATGATGTTCAAATCAATTATGATTAGTCAAATATTATGATAATCGATTTAATCATGATTTAGATATTCATTTTAATTTGTTAAATTGAATCATCTAGTTTGAATCAATGTTTAATAAAGATTAACTATTGATAATTGTACCGATCTTGTAATATTAGCAACATCAAAATTTAAAAAAACAAAAAAACAAAAAAAAAAAACAGTCGTGGCTGCTATTAATAAAAAAAAAATTGGTTTTTTTTGTTTTTTTTTTGTTATTGGCCGATTTTTGATTTATGCATTATATTGATAATGTCTAATTGTTGTGAAAAAGTTCACAATTTTTGGATACCCAATTATTTTAAAAAGGTTTAAAATAATGTTGGATTAATTCATATTATACGATAATATGAATTGGATTATGCTTGATTGGAATTATTGTGAGTAATTAAGGAATTGTCGCATAATTTTGATCATTTTAAATAGGTGGTTTGGATAAATTACTCTACATAATTAAGGAATTATGTCTTGAATGATTAATATATTGTTGATGCATTTTATTTTGTTGAATGATTTGTTGAATGGTTTTTTTTACGTATTTTGCAATTGGTTGTAATTTGTATTACCTAGTGTGGCCTTA
This sequence comes from Heliosperma pusillum, assembly GCA_022085475.1. Lineage (NCBI taxonomy): Eukaryota > Viridiplantae > Streptophyta > Magnoliopsida > Caryophyllales > Caryophyllaceae > Heliosperma > Heliosperma pusillum. Next base: position 49,460 of record JAIUZE010073559.1, on the reverse strand, counting down.
GTTGATTATGTTTTCGTAATGATGGAAAACATGATCTTGATGTAATTTTGAGATCTCGAATCTCCTTTTATTTTCTTTGAAGTTATGTTTTTTAAATTAGAATGTAAATAGGTTTATATTTGTAATTTATTAAATGTAATTTGAGAAGACTAAAGATGGAGATCGGATTGCTCACTCCCGCTACATGGACCAAGATGGAACATCAAGACAAGCTTTTTGGGTCCAATCATGGATGGATTCCAAAGTTTTATTTCTGTTCATTTTGGTAGATAGGCCACACTAGGACTTTGTAGTTTTACGTATTTTTCGTTTTTGTTGCTTTTCATCACATGATAGTTACTACATCATATTCCGCCTAAACCAAACCACCTACTACTAAAATGCATATAGGACTAGTCTAGTCTTTATAGGCCAAACTACTATGAATCCCTTCTTCGTCGGTAGGCATATAGGACCTTACTCTCCATATGACCCCTTCTACGTTGGGTAAGTAGTATGTGTTGACTTATTTTACCTCAACATTATAATCCGAAGAGTTTCTCGTGATTATGATGGACTAAAGATAAAATTTTATCGACCAAGAATTCTAAAGGTAGAATTAGCCAAGAGGTTGGCTTATAAATTTAAAGATAATTGAGTCTTGGGATCATTTATATAAATCTTGAGGGAGGTCAATTGTATAAATGCTTGAGTCTTCGCTTTAAACAAGTTTTGCACTAGACTTAATTCAGATCGATGAGTATGCTTATAATTATATTTTTCTTCTTTTTCGAAGTGTAGAATTCGTTTTATATTGATAATACTGCTTATAGCAAATGGCTGGCCATAATGATGTCCCTATGCCAAGTGCCACACTCGCACGCGAGTCCTGGCTTAAAACTTTCATGGACCACTTGAATCAGTCCACGCGACTGAAGAATGACGAGTCCAACTTTGCGGACTGGGAGGCGGCATTACGGAATGTAGCCATTGCTGACGGCAAGCTTAAGTACTTGACTGAGCCAATACCGCCAAACCCAGGCCCTAATGCAAGAGCTAACGAGTCATTTGCTTATAATGACTTCGTTATGGAAGCGGGTGCGATAAATAACGTACTCATCTTTGCAATGGATCCCAATTTGCAAGGACGCTTCATTTCCCAAGGTGCAAATAAGATTTTCACCACGCTCACTAATGAGTTCTCAAAAGCACCGAGAATCGTAACTTATGAGCATACCTGTCGCTTCTTTGAGGCAAAACTCCAGAAGGGCCAACCGGTTAGCCCACACATTCTTGATATGATTGAGAATGTCGAGAAACTGGAGGCATTTGATTGCAAAATCAGTGAGAGCATAGTCATTGACCGTGTGCTTCATTCACTTCATGATGGTTTTGCCCTTTTCAGGGAAAATTACTACATGACATGAAGAAAACTCTTCATGAGCTAAACTCACTTCTCATACAGACCGAGAAGGATCTGAAATTGAGTGGGAGCATGAAGCAAGATGTTCTCATGATTTCCAACAAAAAGAAAGGTAAGGGCAAGGCTCATGGCGACCTAAATGTAGGGAAGCCAAAGTTTAAAAAGTCAGGAAAGGGTAAGAGTGGCCTGGTGAGACTAGTAGCTCACAAGACAAGGCAAAGAGCAAGGAAGTGACATTGAGTGCCACCATTGCCACAAGACTGGGCGTTGGAGGAGGAATTGTCCCGTGTACCATGAGGACATAAAAGCAGGCCGCGTCACTCCTGTCGGTATGTCATCTTATATTCATATGATTGAGATTACCCAAGCAAGTTTCAGAACTTGGGTACTTGATACTGGTTGTGGTTCTCATATGTGTAATCATTTGCAGGGTCTAAAAAACATCACACCTCTCGCAAAGGGTGAAGTGGACCTGCGAGTCGGGAATGGAGCAAAAGTTGTTGCAGTCTCAATGGGAACATACGTAATCCAACTCCCGAGTGGATTTGAGTTATATTTATATAACTGTTACTATGTACCCAGTTTATCTAAGAACATTATTTCTGTCTCCGTCCTTGATAAAGACGGTTTTTCATTTTCAATAAAAGACAATAGCTGTATTTTCTCTTTAAATGAAATGGTTTTTGGCAAAGCAGTTTCCATGAATGGCATTTATATCTTAGATCAAACAACAGACATATTACACATGAATAATAAGAAAGTAAAGGTTGGTGACAAAGATCAAACTTATCTATGGCATTGTCGTATGGGACACATAAATGAAAAACGTGTAAAGAAGCTCATTGAGAATGGGACTATCTCCCCATTTGATTACGAATTATTTGGCACGTGTGAATCATGTCTTATCGGCAAAATGACTCGAATTTCCTTCAAAGGTGTTGGAATGCGTGCTAATGACCTATTAGGACTCATACATACTGATGTATGTGGACCTATGTCAATCAACGCAGGAGACGGCTATAGATATTTTATCACTTTTACGGATGATTTGAGTAGATACGGATATGTCTACTTAATGAAGCATAAAAGTGAGTCCTTTGAAAAGTTCAAGGAATTCCTGAATAAGGTTGAGAACCAACTGGGAAGAAAGGTTAAAGCACTTCGATCAGATCGTGGTGGCGAATATCTTTCAAATGAGTTTTATCAACACCTTAAAGACTGTGGCATAATATTACAGTTATCTCCACCTGGAACACCTCAATTAAATGGTGTGTCCGAACGGAGAAATCGAACATTACTTGATATGGTTCGATCCATGATGAGTCACACGGTAGTACCTGATTCATTATGGGGTTTTGCTCTTTTGTCAGCTGCTCTAATACTTAACCGAAGTCCGTCTAAAGCTGTAGACAAGACTCCATATGAGATATGGAAGGGAACGGCCCCTAACTTGTCCTTTATTCGGGTTTGGGGCTGCGAGGCTTATGTCAAGTGGAGACACAAGGATAAGCTCGGCCCGCGATCGGTCAAGACATACTTTATTGGTTATCCAAAAGGAATGTTTGGTCATTAATTCTATTCGCCTACCAAACATCAAGTTTTTGTTGCGGCTAGTGCGAAGTTCTTAGAGAAAGAGTTTCTCGAGAACAAGTCAAGTAATAGAACCTTCGATCTGTCAGAGATTCAAGAACCAACAACCGAGCAACCGATGGAGGAAGATGTTCCTCAACTACAGCTACGGTTAATATTCCTCAGGAACCTAGGAGGTCGGGTAGAGTCTCCATTCCTCCAGACAGATACATTGGTATGGTCGAGGAGAATGATAGAGATGACATTTTGCTCCTAGAGAGTAACGAACCCGCTACCTATATAGGTGCCATGACATGTTCCGACTCTAAGCTATGGCTTGAAGCCATGCAATCCGAGATGGACTCCATGTATGAGAATGACGTATGGGATCTTGTTGATTTTCCTGATAAGGTACGACCTCTTCAGTGCAAATGGCTTTATAAGATAAAGCATTCTGAAGAAGGACAACCAGATACCTATAAGGCACGACTAGCGGCAAAAGGTTTCACTCAAGTGCAAGGATTGCATTATGATGAAATTTTTGGACACGTAGTTATGTTGCGTTCCATTCAGATAATCTTAGCGATTGCCGATTTTCATGACTATGAAATTTGGCAAATGTCTGTTAAAACCGCCTTCTTAAACGGTTATTTGGAGGAGGAATTGTACATGATACAACCCGAAGGTTTCATTGATCCTAAAAATCCTAAGAAAGTTTGCAGGCTTAAGCGTTCCATTTATGGACTTAAGCAAGCATCTCGGAGTTGGAATCATCGTTTTGACCAGGTGATAAAAGAGAATGGTTTCACTCGATCGGTCGAGGAACCATGCTTGTATGTCAAGTCGAGTGGGAGTAAGATTGTCTTCTTAATATTGTATGTCGATGACATACTCTTGATTGGGAATGACATTCCTCTCTTATCTTTAGTAAAAGTATGGTTAAAGAACCATTTTCAGATGAAAGATCTGGGTGAGGCACAACGCATATTGGGGATCCGTATCTATAGAGATAGATCGCGACGGATGTTATCACTCAGTCAGAAGTCTTATATATATAAGATTCTTGAAAGGTTCAGCATGACCAACTCCAAGAAGGGGTTCCTTCCAATGATTTCTGGGATGCATTTGATTAAAGCTCAGGCACACAAGACATTGGAAGAGGTCGAGCGCATGAGTCGTGTTCCTTATGCATCAGCCATAGGATCGATCATGTATGCCAGGATATGCACACGTCCAGACGTGGCATATGCATTGAGTATGACGAGTCCGTACCAAGGCAATCTAGGTGAAACACACTGGATGACTGTTAAAAATATCCTTAAGTACTTGCGAAGGACTAAGGATTGGGTATTGACTTATGGAGGAGATACTAAGCTATGAGCAATCAGTTACGCAGATGCTAGCTTCCAAACGGATCGAGATGACTCGAAATCTCAGTCTGGATTCGTCTTTACTCTTAATGGCGCTGCGGTCAGTTGGAAAAGTTCCAAACAAAGTGTTATAGCAGATTCTACAACTGAGTCCGAGTACTATGCTGCTTCGGATGCTGCAAAGGAAGCTATATGGATGCGTCAGTTCTTACAAGGACTAACCGTAGTTCCTAGTTCGAATGACCCAATCACCATCTATTGTGATAATAGAGGTGCCATCTTCCAAGCTAAGGAGCCTAAGTCTAGCAACAAGTCTAGACATGTACTTCGGAAGGCTCACATGATCCGAGATTACGTGGAGCAAAAGGAGATAGTGATAGACAAGATTGCTTCGGATGACAACATCGCGGACCCTCTCACTAAACCGTTAAAATATGATAAGCATGAAGGGCACATTATTTCCATGGGAATTAAACGTGTTCCTGAGTTGTAGTAGCTGTTTATATGGATTAGATAAATGTCTCTTTTTCATATACTATTTATAACATCATCGTATTGTTTCATATTTTGTTTTTCATGTGGATTGTACGACAACATTGAACGCCACAAAGTGAACTGAATTACATTATATTTGTTTTGGTTCGTAATCGCCACATGAGCTGATAACTCTGGCAATTATATTGTCAAGTTGATTGATGGTGGGTTCAACGAGCCATAAGTCAAACGGTTGACTAATTGATCACAGATACGAGTTATAAAGATACCTCGTAGGACATCGTGACAACGTGATAAGTGAATATTTGTATGATTTTAACCCCTACTTTAGCTCGGTTTTGTATGTCATTTGTGCTTTGTTAAGCCACTTTATGAGTTAATATCGTCTTATAGGCGAATTCTTGCGTTCTAACTTGTTTTGTAGGGAAAGTGACGTTTCTACGCCCTTTTTCTATATTCCCGAGCATTTGTCTAGAACCCGACAATTTGAAGAAGAAAGCTTGACCAAGTGAAAGGCATTTCGAGAAGGTTCACTAATTCGAAAGAGAGAAGGAGTAAAGACAGTTTCGTAGTTGTCGGAAGATCAATCAATTAGGTAGAAGGAATCATCGCTTTACATCAAACCCTATCAACAAACCCGACTCAAGAGGTCAAGGGGGATTTTGGAAGTCAAGTCAAGCAAAGGAAGATGAAACGTTAGTCCACCGCTTCTAGAAGACCACATACCCGATCGGGTATCCTTGCTGATCCAAGCATGACGGCTCCTTCTTCCTTATTTTGTCCTATGTGTTTAATGCCCGACCTCTTCTCCACGAAACCCTAATACTATAAATAGATGCTCTAAGCCTCTCTTCTCAAATCATCTCTATACACACAATCTAATCTTATATCTCATACAATCTTCTTACATATCTTCTTTAGAATAATCTTTAGTTTTCTCTTTAGCTTTAGTCTTTCTAATTTAGATTATCTTCTACTTTTGTCTTTTGTTCTTAGTTTATTTCTGTCCATTTCATATCAAAACATTAGTTTAGTTCAATAAGAATTTCAATCTTTGTAGTCTACTTTGTTGGGTACAAGAGTTGTAATTCAAGGAACGGTATTTCTATGCGAGGGATTTCTATTGTCGTTATCGTTTCATTGTTGATCGTCACCTAGGTATTCCCAATTTATCCTTTGTTTATTGTTCTTTATTGTTTTCCATTTGATTGTTATTCTCTATTCATATCACTTAGATTTGCTTTTATGTTGTTATAATCATAGTTTCATTTCTCAGATTGTCATATAGTGTCGTTATTATCGCCACATAGAGAGTCTAAATTATTGTTAAAATCAACTAAATATGCCTATCTTAACTTTCATTGTTAATATCATCGTAGACATAAACATAATCATGAGTGAGTAGTCACCTTTCTAGGGTGTAGGGTAGCCATGTTAGATTGATTAAAAGATGATAATTGGATAAAAGAAATTGTGCTTTTAAACATTGTGTCTATGCATGTTTGGACTTTAACGATAGTTGACGATTCTTGATCACAATCTTTGACTAGTATGGAACTCTTTTCCAAGGTAGACATACGAGAATTGAATAGACAAAGCATGACATGGTGGATTAAGCCCTAGTAAATCGCATAAAAAGCCTGCTAGACCATCTGATCTATGATTGTAATGAACACACCATTCTTACGAACACGCAATGAATTATTTGCGTATCCTAAATCCAAATTCATCAATATGTCAATCTACATGTGTGAACCTATTTCCCTAGATGCTTCTCATTATTGTTAAATCATCATTTGCTTTATTCCTTTCATCTTTAATTGCTTTTATCTTATTTTCATTTATGCCTTTTATTAGTTTAGATATCAAAATTCCAATACCCATAAAATCATTAGATAAAACTCAATTGTGAGACGATTCACAATCCATAGGAAACACCATCTCCCTTTGGATCGACCCCTACTTCCCTAATTACATTAATTTGTTATTAGCCTAGTCTGGGTAAATTATCTTTGCATCGGGCTTACGACAGGCCTGATCAAATTTTCGCGCCATTGCCGGGGATCACTGTTGGACCAATTTGATAGTTTTGATAATGACATGTGTTTACGTAATAATATGTTTTACTCGATATATCATATGCGTGTAATTGTGTGCTTTAGTCTTATTATAGCTAGCAACAATTATGAGAAGAAAGATCAAAGTTAGGCATAACTTTGATAAAGTCTGTGAGACAAAGTTATAACAACTTCAGGAATAATTTTGGAAGTGAACATGGAAGTTATAGCTACCCAGGCATAACTTTAAAGAAAATCGCTTCAAACAAGATCTACAAAATACTACACAAGACTCGAGATGGAGGGTCTTTGTGATCAAGATGAAGAGGTTATCCGTATACTGAAGATCTTTGTGAAGATTAGATAGTATAGGTCGTCATTCGGTAACTATTCTATTCGAGAGATTTTATGTTCAAAAGTTATAGCTTTAGTCTATGAATTTGGATGATAAAATATTGATGCATGATTTTGGAAATAAAATGTTTTGAAATGTTTTCAAAAGTGAAGGAGTATTTTTATATTTATCAAAAGTTTTATTAGAGAATATATTTATGAGATTCTATTGGTTAGTAATACAACTTATGGGTTGTCATGCTACCTAGGGTTTCTAATATATTCTATCTCAATTTGTTGTTAACCTAATTAGCCCACCTAGTGTTTGAGCCATCTAGGGTTTCGTGAAACCTAGTTTGTGCCACCTAGGGATTCGTGCTCCTAGGGTTTCGTGAGCTAGGTGAATCCGGCCTCCTTAGGCTTGTTTCCTTAGTTTACCTAATCTAGGATTCTACTATATCTTTACAACAATATTTTGAGATATTAAGATAAATATATTTCTATAAGATAAACCAAATAATATTTTGAGATAAAGATATTTCTAAAAGATAAGCAAATATTATTTTATGATAAGATAGGTATCTTTATTAAATATTATACTAGGGTTTTATATCTACTATGATTCTACTACTATAAATACTCCTTCACATACAATTTGTAAAATACACGAAACACACATATTTTACACGGTTATTTTATTTTACTTGTGTTAATTTTCCAAAATCGTTTTAAAGCAAACCCTTGAGCAAATATTTATTATTTTTAGAGTTTGTTTTTAAAAGAGTTGTGCATCAATTATTATCAATCGCTTGAGTGAAATACGTTATTGGATAATAGTACGTCATTATAAGCTTACAATTCTTTAACGGGAATTTGTGTGAGTTATATTGTACTTTCTTATTAGCGTAAGATAGTATAGAGTATTTAGCGATACTCACCTTGAGTTATAATCATAGTGTTGATTATACGAGTGGGTTGGTAATTTTTGTAATCCGTCGAAAGGTACTAAAAATTATTAATCGAGAATAGTGGACGTAGGTTTCAACGTGTGAAACTGAACCACTTCAAAAATCGTGTGCCTCTCTCTTATCTCTTTACTTTTCGTTATTTCGTTATTCGCGCTTACTTTGATTAATTAATTAGTTGATTTTAATTCATAAGATCAAATAATTAATTACATATCTTATAAATCGAAAAAGTGGGGCTAGTTTTTAATACTCAATTCACCCCCCCTCTTTCGTATTCGATCAATAGACTCTACAATTGGTATCAGAGCCTCGTGCTCTTGATTGCCTTACAGCAAGGAGTCTGATCCATTTATCTTTTTATTTTTATTTATTTTCCGCTGCATTTAATTTTATTTTAATGGATTCCAAACATCTGAAGTGTCCCGTATTCGATGGGAAGAACTACAGTTTATGGAAAAATATGATGACCCATTTCATAAAGGGTAACGATTGGGAGGGTTGGCTAATCATTAAGAATGGTCCTAATAAGATCATGCTTGGAACGGCTACTGGCACTTCCATCGAAAAGAAAGAAGATGACTATGTTGAGGCAGATTATAAGAAAGCTGAGAAAAATTCAAAGGCTATTAGTCTGTTGCAAAACGGCATGACCCATACTGAATTTGATCGTTTCTCATCTAGTTCTACTGCCAAGGAAATATGGGATGGTCTTGAGTTAGCTTATGAGGGGACAACTGTTGTCAAAAAGCAACGTATTGCACTACTTATGCGAAAATACGAACTGTTCTCCATGGAACAAAATGAATCGCTTGACAGCATGTCCACTCGCTTCTCTAGTATCATTAATGAATTGAAAAATCTTGGAAAAACTTTTGACTCCGAGGAAATTGCCAGGAAGATCCTTAGAAGTCTATCTAAACGATGGAGACCTAAGGTGACGGTAATTGAGGAATGTAAAGATCTATCTGACCTATCTTATCAAGAGCTACTTGGAACCCTAATGGCTCACGAGATTACTCTTGATGAAGATGAGGCAAATGATAGTAATAGCAAGAAAGTGGCTTTACAAGCCGAATCTAGTGAAAGACAAGATTCGGATCTTGAAGATGAAACAGTGTTATTTGCTAGACGTTTTAAGAAAAAGTTCTTTAATAAACCACAAGGGAAAACGTTTAACAATAACACTAACAAATCTTACAAAAAGCCAATTGAGTCAAAAGGGTCTCTTTCAAGTCGTGGTTGCTTCAAATGTGGGGATAATGATCATATGATCAAAGATTGCCCCACATGGAAGAAAATCAAAGACAAAAATCAACGAGACAAAACCAAGAAGGAATTCAAGCAAGTGATGATGGCTTATTGCTGGGGAGATCTCGACACAGAGGACGACGAGTCAGAGAAAGAGGAAGTCGCCAACTTGTGTCTAAGCAATGTCAGTCTTGACCTAATTTCTGACAGTGACAATGAAAGTGAATCCGAGATGTGTCTTGTTGGCAACTCAGATTCAGAACCAGATGATGAAGATGATGAAGAGGTTAGTCATCTTGAACTTAAAAAGCAAGTTAAGAATTTATCTAAGAAGTCTTTAATTAAGTATTTTGAAGAAGCCTTAGATCATTGTCATGAGCAGAGTCTAGAATTAAAAGATCTTAAAGAACAAATTCTTGACATTGCTGAGGAAAACCAACTTCGTAAAGCCAAAGCTAAAAAGCTCAAGTCTAAAGTTATGGCAACTTCAGCTATAACTTCAGACAAGACAAATGTTGAGAAAGAGGCTATTGAGTCTAAAGTTATAGCTAATGAAGCTATAATCTCAGAGTTAAAACTCAACATTAAGCATCTTCAAGCCAAAGTTATAGCTAATGAAGCTATAACTTCAGAATTGAAGAAAGTCAATGAGTTTTTACAATCTGAAGCTAAGGCAAAGGAAGTTGTTATCCTTGATCACGAGAAAGTAAACTCTTTTCTCTCTCAGCAATTGAAAGATATAAAGGCTGAATTCTCTCAAGCCAAAAGTCAACATAATGAAGAGAAACGTATCTTGAACAAACGGTTCAATGACTTTCGTGAAAATTTCAAAAAGAACAATCCCTCCAAAGACTCGAATGTAGATCATTCGTCGTGTGAAAAAGAAATTCAGTCTTTGAAGGAATTGCTTCTATATGCACGAAAAGTTCATGATAAGTGGGAAGGAAGTCAGAAGGTCTTAGACTTCCTTACCGAACAGTCTAACAATAACATGAAGATGGGTCTTGGTCATGAATGTTATAGTCGTAGAGACCATGATAAGTGAAAATCCACTCCTTCTGACCGTGATTTTAGAAGAAGGAAGTACGTCAATCTTTCAGAATATCTAATTTGCAGTTACTGTGGTCACAACGGTCATGTTAAAGATAATTGTGTTAAATATGTTAACTACAACAAAAATCAAACTGATTGTGTGAAAGAGCATGACGTGTCTAGTTTTAATGAGTCTGAACCTGAATCTCAGCGTGATGAGGTTAGAAACAATGAGTTCAGGTGGTTTTATGACATGGCTTTTGATTACACATCTGTACCTTCAAAATCCAAATCGTATGTGAATCAGAAGCAGTCATTTAAACCTAATGTGCATCGTAACAATATTCAATATAATAAATCTAGCAAACCCTATCCTAAGAAGAAAAGAATTGTCAAACAGGTATGGGTTAGGAAGGATCAAATATACAGAGTCACTTACCACAAAGGACCCAACTTAGCGTGGGTACCTAAAAGTTGTATTTGATTTTCTTGCAGATAATAGTGAAAGAAAATAATCTATGGTATCTCGACAGTGGTTGTTCGAGACACATGACTGGAAACAAGAGTCTTTTTCTTTCACTAGAGCCCTTCAACGGTGGCAAGGTCACCTTTGGAGACAACAAGAAGGGCAATATAATCAGTGTAGGTAAGATTAGTATATCTTCTTCACATGCTATCAATAATGTATATCTGGTAGATGGCCTTAAGCATAACTTGCTAAGTATCTCTCAACTATGTGACAAAGGCAACAAAGTCGTTTTTCATTCAAATGTTTGTCGTATCATAGTTGAAGGTACTAGTAATGTTATCTTAGAAGGTCTACGTAAACGGAACGTGTACATGATTGATTTAAACAAAGTCACTACAAGTTCCTTTACGTGCATGAAAGTCACAGTGGATGATTCATGCTTGTGGCACAAGAGGTTTTCACACATCAGTCCAACGATTTTAAAGAAACTCAAGTCTTGGGATTTAGTTGAGGGTCTACCCTCAATCAAATTCGAACAAGAAAAGATGTGTGACTCATGTGCTCGTTGTAAACAAGTTAGATCTTCATTCAAACCGAAACAAGTAGTAAGTACAGAGCGTCCACTTGAGTTGGTACACATGGATTTGTGTGGACCTATGAAAGTCAGAAGCCGTGGTGGATCAAGGTACGTATTCGTCCTAGTCGACGACTACTCAAGGTATGTATGGCCTATCTTCCTATTTACTAAAGATGAAACTTTCAATGAGTTTGTAGTACTAATCAAGCTCGCCCAAAACAATTATGATAAAAAATTAGTTTCCATTCGTACGGATCATGGCACCGAATTTGATAATCAAGCTTTTATAGAATATTGTAGGGAGAATAGTGTAGGACATAACTTTTCTGCACCACGAACCCCACAACAAAATAGTGTCGTGGAACGTATGAATAGAACATTAGAGGACATGGCCCACACTATGCTTTTGTGTAGTGGCCTTCCTAAGAGCTTTTGGGCAGAAGCCATTAGTACTGCATGCTATGTGCACAATAGAGCTATGATTAGACCTATTCTCAAAAAGACTCCCTATGAACTTTTAAGAGGGAGAAAACCCAATATAGCTCACCTTCGTTGCTTCGATAGTAAATGTTTTGTCCATAATAATGGAAAAAGTAATTTGAGCAAATTTGATCCACGAAGTGACGAAGCTGTGTTTGTTGGTTATTCTAATCATAGTAAAGCTTTCAAAGTTTTTAACAAAAGAACTTTGTGCATAGAAGAAAGTGTTCATGTTGTATTTGATGAAGATAATGTGCCTGAACAAGTTGAACAGAATGAAGAAGAAGACATGAATGATCCAGACTTTCGCCTTTCAAGGGAAGACGAGCCAGATAATAATGAAGAAGTTATTGAAGGAATCAATGATGAACTTGATAAATCCGCAAATGACCTTGAACAGAGAACTGAGACAATTGTTGATGATACGAATGTCTCTTCTCAAAACAAGGAAAAGGAAACTGAAGTTATAGCTGATGATGCTATAACTTTGAACCAGAACCAAGATGGTGTAACTGAAGTTGTACCAACTTCAGCTATAACCCCAGAGTCCAACTCAGGGGGAACCAATCTTGATTCTGAATCATTTGAGGAAAGTGATAGTTCATCAGATGATGATGAGCCTAGGAACTCTAAGAAATGGAAATATAAGAGTTCTCATCCTATGGATAGTATCCTAGGAAGTTTGAATAAGGGAGTTCAAACGAGGCGAACATTAAATAACTTTTGTTCATTCTATTCTTTTCTGTCTACCATAGAGCCTACCAACATCAAAGAAGCTCTTGCAGAATCCGACTGGATTGTAGCAATGCAAGAGGAGCTTCAACAGTTCGAACGTAATAAAGTATGGCACCTTGTGCCACGACCTCCTAATCGAACTGTGATTGGTACTCGATGGGTATTTAGAAATAAATTGGATGATTCAGGAGTTATAGTTCGTAACAAGGCTCGATTGGTCGTTCAAGGTTATAATCAACAAGAAGGGATTGATTATGACGAGACATTCGCTCCAGTAGCAAGACTTGAAGCTATTCGCTTGCTCATCGCCTTCGCAGCTCATAAAGGAATGAAATTATTCCAAATGGACGTTAAGACTGCATTTCTTAACGGTTATTTGGAAGAAGAGGTTTTTGTTGAACAACATCCTGGATTTTTGAATAGCAAGTTTCAAAACCATGTTTTTAAACTCGATAAAGCTTTATATGGTTTGAAACAAGCTCCTAGGGCTTGGTACGACAGATTGTCAAAATTTTTATTACAAAACAATTTTTAAAAGAGGATCTGTCGACAAAACCCTATTTCTAAAATCCGAGGGTTCTTATTTACTTGTTGCTCAAATTTATGTAGACGATATTATTTTTGGTTCTTCTAACAATAAATTGTGCAAGTATTTTTCAGATCTTATGACCTCAGAATTTGAAATGAGCATGATGGGAGAATTGAAATTCTTCCTAGGACTGCAGATTCAATAAACCAAAGAAGGCATAAAGATTCACCAACAAAAGTATGTCAAGGAGCTAATCAGAAAATTTGGTATGGAAAACGCTCATCCAATGGACACGCCTATGGTAACTGACAAAAAGTTGACCTTAGACGAAAATGGTAAGTCCGTAGATGAGACTACATATCGAGGTATGATTGGTTCTTTATTATATTTGACTGCAAGTAGACCTGACATTATGTTCAGCGTATGTGTCTGTGCTAGATTTCAATCATGTCCTAAGGAATCACATATGATTGCAGTTAAACGTATCTTGAGATATTTAATTGGTACATCTAACTTATATTTATGGTATCCACTTGAGTGCAATTTCGATCTAGTAGGATATTCAGACGCAGATTATGCGAGATGTTCTTTAGATAGAAAAAGTACCTCTGGATTTGCTACGTTTGTTGGACCATGCATAATTACTTGGGGCTCAAAGAAGCAAAATTCGGTTGCGTTATCTACTGCAGAAGCCGAATATATCGCTGCAGGAGTGGTATGTTCTCAACTACTTTGGTTAAAGCAACAACTATGTGATTATGGTGTTAATGTTGGTTGTATGCCTGTTTTCTGTGATAATACGAGTGCTATTATTATTTCTAAGAACCCAGCTCAGCATTCTCGTACTAAGCATATAGACATTAGACATCATTTTTTGCGTGACCATGTAGAAAAGGACAACATTAAACTCGAATTTTGTAGTACTGACAATCAATGGGCTGACATTTTAACAAAGGCGTTAGTGAGAAGACGTTTTGAGATATTGCGGTTGGAAATTGGTTTAATCGGTAGCAATTAAATTCATCTTATTTATTTTGTGAACCTGCGTGACTGGCTAGAATAAGACGAGATTATATGACTATGTCCGCATATTTCATTGCTAGTATATTTGTGTTTAATATTATATATTTTACGTGAGTATCTTGCATATTGAGTGTTTTATGGAAATTGAATTATGGACCACATAATTGCCAAATATCTATCTTATTCACTGATGCGAGTATTTTATATAGACTTTCTAGTCCATTTATGCACGCATTTCTATGTCATTTAAGTGATATTATATCACCATATGCTCCTATTTGGCTACTTTGTACTTTCATTACTATTTTGTAGGTACAAGCTGCATAGTAGCAGAAACCGAGCCGAAACAGTCCACTTTGCATGCATTTAGGAGAATGGAAGGAACGGAACAGAAGCTCTTGCATGGGAAAGCGTGAAACCGCTCGCAATTAAGTCCAAAGCCATGTCCAACACTGCACGATAGGCCAAGAGACCTCGATCGATTATATATTTGGTCGATCGAGGAGCGTTGAAGAGAAAAGACCTCGATCGAGCTGTCCTGTCCTCGATCGAGTGGTTGCTGCTGAAAAGTTACTCGATCGAGTAGAATTGTTACTTGATCGAGTGATTTCCTCCAATAAAGTCCTCGATCGAGTGGTTATTTTCCTCGATCGAGTAGAATCTATCATGGGCCTTAAGTCCGTAGTTTAATTAGGGTTTAAGAGTTGTGTTTTGTATTATATAAACTCTTATTCATCGTCATTAGCAGGGGGGGAGATTCAGATTCAGAATCATTAGGATTCTGAACCATTAGGGTTCGGAATCATTAGCATTAATCTTTCATTAGTTTCTGAACTTTTTATCTTTGGTTTGCATTCGGGTTTATCGACGTAGGATTTGTTCTTTACGCCGGATTTGCTAAGATTGTAAACTCCTTTCCTCTTTTCTCTCCTTTATTCTTAATCCTTTATTTTAGTCTTAATCACTGTTTACTCTTCCTAATTACTGCTGTGTTGTTATTGTCATGCTTGTTAATTACGGTTTTATTATGTCTATCGTCATATGTTTAATCGTCTTAGTTAGCATCGTTAATAATATGAGTAGCTAATTCTCTTGTATGTTGGGATGAGGGAAACTGTAGTAGAGGCATGTTAGGAGAGATTATTTTAGTTAGTCGTGAGAATCAGTTTAAGCAATTTAATTGAGGTTTAGTCGAATGAGTGCACGCAGGAGACTAGGCTAGGTAGTTAACCCCGACCTGGATCGAGAGATTGGAAGGGAAGGCTTGCTTAGAATTGATAGGTGACTCCTAAGAGGACGAGAGTTAATTAGGAAAATCCCTAGGGCGGTTTGAGACCGAGAGGAGAAAACCATTGCTCTTCTCATTAATAAGATTGACTGACTTAGTTGACCCATAGATGTTGATACTGCAGTAGACCGAATCCTAGCATATTTCTCTCTTATCTGATTTATTTCTTATTTATTTCTATCTTTTACTTCTCTTCCTTTAATCTTATTTAGCTTAGTTTAAAACCATTTCAAAAACCCCATAGATTGTTACTGGCATAATTAGATTTCAGTTAATTAGTTCCTCCCTGTGGAGATCGACTCTACTTCCGCTATCTTCTTAGTTAGTTGACTTAGGTTTTATTTTTGGTGTATAACGACCACATCAATCACCTTCCAAAATTGAGCCAAACTCTACCCATGTATCATATGCTAGCCGAATTTCTTAAACAAAAATACATCACCATATCTTTTTATTTACCAAATTCTATTCTTACCATATCCCAAATTAACCACCCAAGATTCCTTTTCCTACCCAAATTCAAATAAAAAAAAAAAAAAGGAAAATAGGTCTTGGGGGCGGCACACCCATGTGCCCAAGTACAAAAGCAATACCAAATTCTTACACCATCATAATTACCTTTCACTTTCACCACATCAATACTCAACCAATTTTTACTCTCCTTCTCCTTCCTCACGGTTCCCACACACAAACAAAAAAAAAATTTACCACAACCTTCAACCTTCATCAATGGCTTCCACTAGATCAAAAATTTCCAAAAACTTAAACCCAAAAACTCCCAAGCCTAGTATGCCCAAAAATACCTCTTCTACTCCTACTCAAACATCACCCAACCTAAACCAAACCGAGTCCGGTGCGGGTCTTGAGGGTACAAAAAGAAGACGCTTAAATAAGGGCAAAGCTAGAGTCCAAGAAGAAGCTTCGACTGAAACCACTGACACGGTTCCCGAGGAGACCGCACGGGTCACTTTCCGTGATTTTTCTTCTCAAGAAACATCTTCCGGGCTTGATAAACTCCGTCTCACAAAAGACGAAAGAAAGCTAGTAAACCGTGTTGCTCAGTACGGAATACACGGTGGTCGCTATTATCCGAAAGCTTGGTGTGATAAATATGCGGCTTTAGGATTCTTTACTGATTTTCTGAATTTTCAAGAATGGAAAACCGTGGCACAGTTTTTGGGTCCTGTTTATCCGATTGAGGTAATACAGTTTTTCGCTTCTGTTTCATTAAACGATGGAGTGTTGAATGCCATTATAAATGGCCGTTCAGTTTTGATTTCCGTGACGGACTTTTGTACTCTGTTTTCGGTTCCTGATGATGGAATCAAAATAAATCCGAGTACGTCATGGGAGGAACTGACGGACATGGCTAAGTTGGAAGTTAAGAAATATTTTGATGTTGGGGCGTCGTTGTCGAGTTGTGTGTTGGCGGGAAGTGTGTCACCAAAATTGAAATTTTTGTTAAACTTTTTATGGAATACCGTAATTCCGCGTCGGGGAGGATGGGACAAAATTGCATGCTATGAGATGTTGGTCGTGAAGCATTGGTTGGAAGGCAACCGGGTTAATTTACCTTCTCTTGTGTTTTCTCGTATTTCACAAACCGCTTTTTCGGTGACCGAGGACAAAATCTATTCCACTCTTGATCTACCCTATGGAATGTGGGTATCACGGCTCCTCGAGTCGAAAGGAGTTGTTAATGTGAACAATTATGGGGTCGCCGTCAAAGATGAAATGTGTGATACGTTCTTGAAGTTTATGAAGTTAGATGCTAATGGCCCGGAGTTGTTGTTTTTAACAAAGGGAGGTTTGGTCGGTTTACAGCCGGGTGGGGCTGATTTTTCCGGGATTGAGTCAAAATTGGATATGTTCATAGGTAGTGTAATGGAGCGCTTAGACGCGCAGGACAAGAAAATTGATGCGGTATTGGACAAGGTTGTTCAAGCCGTGGCAGTGGGTTCCTCGAGCTCAACCCGTGACCAAGGTGGGTCGGGTGTGAGTCGTGAGATGAGGATGTGGATGAATGGTGTGGATGATTGCCTTGCTAAGTTGGAACGGAACATTGTCGATTGTAAGCAAGAAGTGTATAGGCAAAGGGATCGGATGACATTCTTGGTGAACCAAGGCGGGTCTTTGGTTAAGAGCGGAAAGAAAATGCGTGAGGGGATGCGTACTATATACGATGCGACGGAGGCTATTTCGTTGAAAGTTCGGAACTTTGACGTTTGCCTCACCGCTCAAGCTACACATGTGTCTTATTGCCTATCGATTTGTTTATGGAAAGGCATGTCATCTTCCTGTCGAGTTAGAGTATAAAGCTTACTGGGCTATCGAAGAACTAAATTTAGACACTAAGCATAGCGCCGATAGACGACTTTTGCAACTCAACGAATTAGAAGAATTTCGTTTGTAAGCTTATGAGAATTCTAGGATCTACAAAGAGAAAACGAAGCGTTCGCACGACAAGAGGTTAATTAAAAAAGAGTTTAATGTCGGTGACCAAGTACTCCTTTTCAACTCCCGTCTGAAAATTTTTCCGGGAAAACTTCGATCACGATGGTCTGGACCATTCACGGTCACATATGTGAGCAAGTACGGCTATGTGGAACTTATGACTAGCAATGGTGAGAAATTCAAAGTTAATGGACACAGAGTGAAACTCTACTATAGCAATTCTATCATCGGATGTTTAGATATTGTCTATACGGAGCGTCCATCTCCAACCCAATGATTTCATAGAAGAATTCGTCGAGCAAGACGTTAAACAAGCGTTTCTCGGGAGGCAACCCATGTTTTCCCTTTTTCCCTTTTTATTTTTGTTTTTCACTTTTACGTTGTTTTGTTAGATTTCTTTGCAGGTGAAAGAGTTTTTGAAGAATTTCTGAAGACCTTCCTTGTCATGTCCAAAAGACTAGCTTGGGGGAGTCCGTGCTGACTAGTAAGCTTCATTCTTCTTTCATTTTTCCTTTCTTCCCATTAAGCATCTCATTGCATATTTAGTTTTTGTGCTCACATTGAGGACAATGTGATGTTTAGCTTGGGGGAGGGATTGCATTTTTCCCATTTTCAAATTTTGAATAAGAAAGAGAAGATTTTAGAGAGAAATTTTCAAATTTTGAACACAATTGAATGCTTTTCATGCTTTGCTTGCTTATTTATTATGCTATCATGTTACATTTCCCAAACTTAGAGCTTTCAAAAGATAATGATTCAATATTCATTGAATTTTGCATACATGGGGAAGTTTTGTACACAGTAGGCATGGGATGAATCTATAGATGAGTACGCTTGATCTTGACATTTGGCAAACTACATATATTGTAAGGTAGAACGTCCTTAGACTGATACATCCATACCCAGTCTCACCTAGGTGTGTGTAGTTCTCCTTGTGATGTGTGTCATGTCAAAACGCATAAGTATGGTTCTCATTTCATTCCTATAAGCATTGCATTCATGATTCACTAAGATTTGAAGCCTTTTTCACTTTAATTTGCCCCTCAAAATTTGCCCCTTCATACAAATGTTTCACAAAATAATAGCTACATACAAAAACTGCCTACCTTTTGAGCTAGTAGCTAGACTATGGTGTATGGGTGCTCTTTTGAGAAGATTTTGTTCCTTAATGACAAAGTGAATTTGGAGAACGAAAAATATTCAAGAATGATGTTCAAAAGAAAAGAAAAAAAAAGAAAAAGAAAAAAAAGAAAAAGAAAGAAAAGAAATAAGAGAAGAAGTTGTGAGTATCTCCTCAAAATGTCAAATCAATAGAAGGAGTTTACCCTTGTGTTTCGTGTGTAATAAGCCAATCCGTTACTTCTGGCTTCGTTTTTCGTCTTTTGGGAGTTAACCGAAAGTTTGGATTGAGTATTCATTTATCATTGGTCAATTGCTAGCTCATTCTAACCTTCACATTGATCATAACTATTTGTCCACCTTTCACCCATTTCCCAAAGCCTTCTTCTTATTTTTCGGCTTCTTTTCTATGTGCATTGTGATCTTTGACTTGTGTTTTGAATTGCTTACCATATTAGACTGCGGACACATTTTCATAAGTCGTAGATAGGTGAGTGTCACAAAAACATTTACGCATAAAGAAATCACCTTTTTACATACATTGAGTGTTCGAGTGTACCGTAAGAGTCCATTTGTCAAAAGATCATGCAAGAGCCGAATTTCTGTAGTGAAATTCTTTGCGCTACGCCGTTATGTAAATCTCAGCCATGTTTATGTATCATTCTTGCCCACGTTGCTTTTGGGTTATGATTCATTATGTTTTCAAAGTCTGACGTTGAGATTTGTTTCTTGATGGTATAGTAGCCAATGCTTGCAACCTTGTCCTGGTATTGTTTGTTATGTTTACTTGAGGACAAGCAAAGGTTTAGCTTGGGGGAGTTTGATAAGTGAATATTAGTATGATTTTAACCCCTACTTTAGCTCGGTTTTGTATGTCATTTGTGCTTTGTTAAGCCACTTTATGAGCTAATATCGTCTTCTAGGCGAATTCTTGCGTTCTAACTTGTTTTGTAGAGAAAGTGACGTTTCTACGCCCTTTTTCTATATTCCCGAGCATTTGTCTAGAACCCGACGATTTGAAGAAGAAAGCTTGACCAAGTGAAAGGCATTTCGAGAAGGTTCACTAATTCGAAAGAGAGAAGGAGTAAAGACAGTTTCGTATTTGTCGGAAGATCAATCAATTAGAAAGAAGGAATCATCGCTTTACATCAAACCCTATCAAAAAATCCGACTCAAGAGGTCAAGGGGGATGTTGGAAGTCAAGTCAAGCAAAGGAAGATGAAACGTTAGTCAACCGCTTCTAGAAGACCATATACCCGATCGGGTAAGTGTGTACCCGATCGGGTATCCTTGCTGATCCAAGCATGACGGCTCCTTCTTCCTTATTTTGTCCTATGTGTTTAATGCCCGACCTCTTCTCCACGAAACCCTAATACTATAAATAGATGCTCTAAGCCCCTCTTCTCAAATCATCTCTATACACACAATCTAATCTTATATCTCATACAATCTTCTTACATATCTTCTTTAGAATAATCTATAGTTTTCTCTTTAGCTTTAGTCTTTCTAGTTTAGATTATCTTTTACTTTTGTCGTTTGTTCTTAGTTTATTTCTGTCCATTTCATATCAAAACATTAGTTTAGTTCAATAAAAATTTCAATCTTTGTAGTCTACTTTGTTGGGTACAAGAGTTGTAATTCAAGGAACGGTATTTCTATGCGAGGGATTTCTATTGCCGTTATCGCTTCATTGTTGATCGTCACCTAGATATTCCCAATTTATCCTTTGTTTATTGTTCTTTATTGTTTTCCATTTGATTGTTATTCTCTATTCATATCACTTAGATTCGCTTTTATGTTGTTATAATCATAGTTTCATTTCTCAGATTGTCATATAGTGTCGTTATTATCACCACATAGAGAGTCTAAATTATTGTTAAAATCAACTAAATATGCCTATCTTAACTTTCATTGTTAATATCATCGTAGACATAAACATAATCATGAGTGAGTAGTCACCTTTCTAGGGTGTAGGGTAGCCATGTTAGATTGATTAAAAGATGATAATTGGATAAAAGAAATTGTGCTTTTAAAACATTGTGTCTATGCATGTTTGGACTTTAACGATAGTTGACGATTCTTGATCACAATCATTGACTAGTATGGAATTCTTTCCAAGGTAGACATACGAGATTTGAATAGACAAAGCATGACATGGTGGATTAAGACCTAGTAAATCGCATAAAAAGCCTGCTAGACCATCTGATCTATGATTGTAATGAACACACCATTCTTACGAACGCGCAATGAATTATTTGCATATCCTAAAGCCAATTTCATCAATATGTCAATCTACATGTGTGAACCTATTTCCCTAGATGCTTCTCATTATTGTTAAATCATCATTTGCTTTATTGCTTTCATCTTTAATTGCTTTTATCTTATTTTCATTTATGCCTTTTATTAGTTTAGATATCAAAATTCCAATACCCAAAAAATCATTAGATAAAACTCAATTGTGAGACGATTCACAATTCATAGGAAACACCATCTCCCTGAGGATCGACCCCTACTTACCTAATTACATTAGTTTGTTATTAGCCTAGTCTAGGTAAATTATCTTTGCATCGGGCTTACGACAGGCCTGATCACAACGTTATGGAGTCCTAAATGTGTAAACACATTCAGTGCCAGGTCGTGGATAGGACGTCCATAGTGTTCCTAGAGTCGATTCTTTTGACTATCGACTGTCTCTTGAGATTAAGGCAGTTTTTGGGTAACTTTGGTTTCTGTCTCATGGTCGACCGTAACAGGAGGCTAAAAAGATTTTTACTGGGTCATTTCATACTGTGCTTGTGTCTGCAAGATTCGAGTTGAAGAAAATATCCAACCTTTATCAGGTTTTGTTATTTCTCAGGGCTACTCGAGGAATTGTAACTGAAATGCATGGCCATGCTCGAATAATGGTTCGTTTATCAGTTAAGTTACTCTCTAGTCGGGAAAACCACTCTTGATATTGATCACTTGTAAAATACGACCTTTGTGAATACGGACTATGCAAATTGTTTTACATTGAGTGAGAGAAATTTTGGATATGAGAATCGGTTATCGCACATACACTTGTAAGGACAAGTGGGAGATTGTTGGAGCTAGTGTACTCCACACTGAGTGTGATAACATGTATAAATCTCTTACAGGTTCACAGGATATACTTAGTATTCTTATCAGTTGATTAACGTTTATCGATAACGGTTGGCTTGCTAGAAGTTTGACGTTATTGTCATTTTAATGGCGGTGATCAACTGGTCCCTAAAAGTCACACCTAAAGGATGTGTTTGAGAGATATGATTATATGAAAAATATAATCATATTTATGCCTTATATGACTAAAAGATTAGTCGATGTATATGACTAAAAGGTTAGTCAATGTAATGATGATACGATTATGTAATACGATTAAATAATATTAGTTGAGACGAATTAAATGTTAATTCGTAATTGAATATAAATTGTTATATCTAATTGATGTATATAATGTAATTATTTAATGCGATTAAATAATGTAAGCTTAAACGAATTAAATGTTAATTCGTAATTAAATATAAACTATTATATTTAATTAGCAAATTATAAATATACGATATTTATAGTTGACGTATATATTATACAATATTGTCATAATAAATTATGTCAGTCCGGTATTAATAAATCGACTACAAAGTGTTGTATGGACTTATTAATATATGACAACATAAATGACAATAATAATATATACACATATTATACATTAATAAAAGAGGAAGACTCCTATCTGGACTTCACTTCGTAATACAATTAGAAGAAGAAGAGGGAGACTCCTCCCTCTACTACACTTGTGTTACACGGCCAAAAAGAGGAGTAGGAGAGTTTTATATTAACTCCTCTTCTCTACATGATTCATCATTCATAACTTACACAACACAAATTAGCAGTATTTTTGGTATTCTTTCTAGCACAAGAAAAGGCATATCTCAGAGCATCTTGGGTACAACAATTAGTTGAATATCGATCTCGATATTTGTTCTTAGGCCATATTGCTAGGACCAAAGGTTGATTCTAATCTTTATGCTTTTCGTTTATGACTCGTATTTCATATATTATAATTTCGTTATAATCCTTAAATTTCATGTATGAAATATACCGATATTTCCCACACATTTCGTAACTTTCTTCTTCCTTTTTCACTCTTTTTCTGTTTTAACTCACTTATTCCAACTTGGTAATCATCAATAGTCATTATATATTGCTTGTAATGCATTCCAAAAATGGCACCTAAGAAGAGTGTAAAACCACCATCAAGGAGAGCTAGGACTTCAGAAAAGGAGAAGGGAGCCATGCTCATGAGACCGATATGAAAATGGAAGAGGAAATCGAATGCACGATCCTTTCTTTTCCAATGTAATCTTTGCTTTCCAAAAGCAACGGGAAACTTTCAACTTCTCCATCGTAAAGGTATGCGACTAACTAAGTTTTTGAATGTCAAGTCTTTACACCAAATGGGTCTCTACAAACATTGTAAAGCTTTGTTTATGGGTCTAGATATGAACTATGCATTCAAAATGAATTTCAAAACATACCCGCAATTAACGATGGAATTCTTAAGGTTTTTTTAATTTCATAGGAAAAAGCAAGAATGGTATGTTATGAATAGTAGTTTTCTATTGTGCAATGAAATTTTTAACGTCTCCCTATAGGATTTTGCCGGGATTTTTGGTCTTTCTCATCGTGGTCTACTTACCGAGTCTTCCACTCATTTTGACCCGTCTATTACTTGGAGTAGTTTTTCTACTTATCGTGTGAGTAGTTGGAACTATGTGCCGCACCATCACATTCACCACCCCGCCATTAGAATCTGGCAAAGATTCATGGGGTGGACTTTCTTGGGTCGACCTGAGCCACACCTAGTTAGAAGACTAGAACTAGAGATTCTGGGGGGATTTCTGAATGTTAATAGGGATGAACCTTGGAAAATTAGCATCCCATATTTCTTTGATGTCCAACTTACTAAGGTTTCACATGATAAGGCTGGTATTATAGTGTTGGGTGGACTTGTCACTCGTATAGCTCAGCATCTTTGTCGCTTCAACCAAGCGACCACCACCCTTAGGTCCGAGTCCCCTCTTACTGGCGAGTCAGGACAAGGGCTTGACTATAATTACTTCTTGCAGCTTAATTAATTCGTTTCGCTCTTCTTACCCCCACATGATTTGGAGGATCGCAGATCGCGATTCCCTCTGTTTGATCGACGAGGAGGATCAAATCCCCTTGCTTACACCTCGTCGTCCACGTAGGAAGGGTGAATCTATGTGGCCTAGACAATCCTTTCTTCTCCCTGTTGAGGAAGAGACCCCAGATGACCCACTGGTTCAGTCTCACGCCTACCACACTAGGGTAGAAACATCCTCTAGCATGCCCTATGACTCGGCCAATGTACTTGATAAGTTGATATGATCCACAACCTTTCACTTACTTTTAATCAAGTTCAGTCGGACACCCAGCTTGCTTTGCATCCCATCTATGGTCACTATGTTAGGCAAGGTGTGATTAGACCTTAAGGCCCACACCCTTCATATTTTTCGTGGCCCGAGGGGGATATGGTCATACTTATGATGCATGTGCATACCCGCCTGGACCAGACTACTGCGGGACCGACTATGGTATAGAGAGCTTTGTAGGAGGTTATGGAGGGGTCTATCCGGGTGTCTATGATGGGCACACCTCTCTTGGAGCCATGGGTAATGATACTAGAAGGATTTTGGGTTCTAGTGGTGATTACCATTCTGCAGATGGTACTTCCTATGACGATGCCACATGATCCGCTTCTCAGCAGCCTTCGACACAGGAGCAGGGCCGCAGCTGGTAGTCCTTTTTGGGGTGATGACATTGATGATAGTCCCCTTGTTTATACTAGCTTGGAGGAAGCTATATTGTTTGTTAGTATTTCATTTTCTGATTTACATTTTAGTATTACTTTTGCCATTTTCCCATTAAAATATACCTTGTCTTGACTGGTTATGTTCTTATGACCGTTTACTTGGTTTGATTGCTGTAATAATTGTTGCACATTGAGGACAATGTGATGTTTTAGCTTGGGGGAGGGATTACATTTAGAGCATTTTAGATAGTGTTTCATTTTAGTTAGTTTTTGCTTGTTCCTGCTTTCTAGATAGTTGTTTGCATTTATTTTTTTGTAAAAAAAAAGAAAAAACGAAAAAAGAGTAAAATAGATGAAAAATTGTGTTGATTTGAATTTTTGCTACCTATCACCCGTATTTCCTGTACATATTGTCACCTCTATCTTGCATTTCCCAAATGTAGCGTTTATAAGCTAGTATTTCACATTAATTGACGGGATTTTTCATACATGGGGATGTCTTGGACATAGTGGGTGAGGGATGAAATTTAGACTTAGTAGGCTTGATCTTGACCTTTGCAAACTACTTAGATTTTGAGGCAGGACCTCCAGTGATCTTTACATCTATACCCGATCCTATTTAGGTTTGAGAGTAGTTTCTCATTTTGGTTTGCGTTACATCTAAACGCACAAGTATGGTTTGTGTTCTATTTTCTATAAGTTTTGTTAACATGATTTGCATTTTGAAGTCATTCGCATCACTTTCTTACTTATACTACCCAATTAAAAATTACCCCTTTCTAGCTACATTAAAACATTGCCTACCTTTGTTGAGCTTGTAACTTCCTAAGTGTGTTGGGGTGCCCTTGTATTTTTGGGATAGTTTTGAGGTCTAATGCTATTGCGAGCTTGTTGAACCAGGACTACTGATTCTCGTGTTTTGGTGAATAGTGTGCTGAAAAAGTTCGAAAAGAAAATGAAAAGAAAAGAACTTGAAAAGAAAAAAATTGTGAAAGAAAAAAACTGTGTTGAAAAGAGAAGAAAAGAAGAAAGAATTGCTTCCATGATTGAAAAATAAAATACTTGGAGAAGAATTCTATTGATTTGTAATTCTAAATAAGCCAATATGTTGTTTTTGGCTTTAATTGTTGTTACTCGGGAAGGATCGAGGTTGGAATAAGCATCTTTACACACTTCGTTGTTGTTAAGCTTGGCATTAGCTCCACATGCCAAAATCAATTGTCCACCTTCTTGCCCATTGTCCCTAGCCTTCTTCTTTATCTTATTGGCTTATTTTCTTATGCTTATGATCATGTTTACAATTGTCTTGTGAATTTGGAATACCTACCATACTAGATTGCGGGCGCATTCACTTAAGTTGTAGATAAGAGAGTGTCACATAAATACAATAATTTTACCTTGATCACGTAAAATTTGAGTGTTGAGTGCACCGTGAGAGTCCATTGTCAAAAGATCATGCAAAAGCCGAAAAAGTCCTAAGTAAGTCACTTATGCTACGTCGTTATGTAAATTTCAACCATGTTTGGCACTTTCCCTATCCCCATGTTGCCTCGGGATATTATTTGCTAGCTTGTTAAAGCTTGATGTTGAGATTTGTATGATAATTTGACTACTTGCTTGATACCCTTGTCTTGAGTATGTTTGGTTGCTTGCTTGAGGACAAGCAAGGGGTTAGCTAGGGAAATTTTGATAAGTGTAATATTTGTGTGATTTTCTCCCCTCATTTGGCTCGGTTTTACATGTTATTTCCACTGTTTATAGTGGTTTTGTGAGTTAATCCCGCGTTGTAGTAGGTTTGTGTGCTTTGTCTTGTCTTATTAATCTCAATACTCGGAGCTACGAGAAGAAAGTCTTGGTCACGATGATAGTAGCATTGACTCATCCCGAAGAAGGAATTTGACTAAATGAAGGCTAAAAATGAAGAGATTTTGCGTCCCCTATCACTGCCTTCTATGCCTTAGGAGACATCAAAAGTCAAAGGGTGACAATTTCTACCAAGAACAAGCATTAACTAAGCAAACAAAATGTAAAGCTAGTCAAATTAAACATTCATCTACTCAACATGAAAGATTAACACAAGAAAAAGATATTAAATAAAGAAAAAGAGGATTAGAGAGTCATACAATGCTAAAGGTGTGAACTTGTTCAAATTACACTAAGTATTTAAGGATTAGCCTTCCATAACCAAAAGATTACAAACCCAAATATTCAAAGTTCTAAAAATAAGAGAAATAAAAAGATGAACAAATATGAGATTCCAGTTCCAAGTATGATATGAGATGATGTGATGCTAATATCTCAATTTGTTGCTCTTATATATCCTTGGTTCCGGAAACCTAGGGGCCTTGAGAAATGGTCTTTCTAGAACAAGAAGGCGGAAAAAGAGTCTCATGCCAGCTACGCAAGACGCTGGCAGCGCCAGTAGACGCTAGCCGCGCTACCTGACGCTAGCAGCGTTTCAAGTTTTTCATCCTCAAATTTTGCCTTTGTTGACTTTTGTTGACCGCCTTAGCTTGCTTCCTTTTCTTCGATGTTGACCCTTAGTCGTACTTATTGACTCCCCGGGTTTGACTTTTGTTGACCCGGCCTCGGGTTTGACTTTGACTTTTGTTGACTTTTGTTGACTTTTTGGTTTGACTCCTTAGTGGGCCCATCTAAACTTTCCTTCTATGCACCAAAGGAAGTAGACCTTCAAGTCTTTCACACAAGCCACCTCCATACAAATTATTCGACCCATATTAGTACAAAATTGACTCGGATAAACAAATTTATGACAAACCACAAGAAACTAAATTAGCATAAAACCGATGCTAATGACCCTTATAAAGCACAGCAAAAAGACTCAATAAACTGATCTAGAAACGACATATTTGAGTGTTGTCAAATACCCCAACACTTGGACTTTTACTCGTCCCGAGTAAAACTCGAGATTAGCATAAACAACATGTTTCCAACGTAGTGTGTGTGAAGGTAATGACCTCTCTTCCCTCACTACGCCCTTCTTATAACTCCCTCTTAAACGATCCACCGATGACAAAAACAAAAACAAAAACAAAAACAAAAACAAAAACAAAAAGAAAGACTCAAATTTGTGACACTCTTCTCTCGCACCCTCCTCTTATATCATCCCCCAAGACTAAGACACGACATACCACCTACTCCGACTCAACGCCTCTCAACTTCTCCCTTCTTATACCTCTCAAGATCGTAGTTTGGCCATCTTTGCCTTATCCCAAGGCATAGCGAGATGACCTTCATCACCAAACATCAAGCAACTCCACTTCTTATAGCACCCCCTTATTACTCCATCAATGTATAACATGGCTACTTGGTTGGCCCCAAACTACACAATTTGCACAACCAAGCAACCCAAAAACATAGTGATCCACCAATTGTTACAACAAAAGAAAAATTTGTTACAAAAAGAAAAATAAACTATCCTAGCCTCCTTCCTTTTTCCTCCTTATTTCACCCTTCCTTTCTCTCCAAGATTCTCTTCATAGGATGTATTATTTTCAATTTTTTTTTCCATTTTCTATCTTTTTTTTTTCTTGAAAATCCCTAATTTTGCCTAAGGTGGCATTTCGGGTTTTCACCTTAGCTTTCCTTTCCTCTCATCGGTGGCACGCAACTCGATTTTTCATTTTACCTGGAATGCCCTTTCCAGTTTTCATTCCGTCCTCGGCCACCTTCCCACTTTTACCTAGGTGCCCACCCTTATGAGTTTTCACCTAGCCGGGATTTCCATTTTTTTATTTTTTTTAAAAAGAAGAAATTTTGCATAACCATTACTAGTATATTCAATTTGTGAGACCTCTCCCCCATACTTACTTTCCACAATGTAGCTAAGTCCATCACTCCCCAACCAAAAGCCACTCAAGGGTGTCTCCTTACTCATCTTAAACATGTGCACTTCCTCCAAACCCAAGTAGTTGTACCTTGTCAACCCCCTACAAGAGTTCACCTCTTGCTCTTCTCCAATATCCCCCTCAAAGTGCTTCACAAAAAATGTAATCGAGCCCCCAAGGTGGATACTAGCTCTCTTAGCTTTTGCACGATGCTTTTAGAATTTGGCGGATTTCTGTGAGGGTGGTGTTGGGCCATTTTTTGTGCAATCGGAAGCGGAAGGCTTTTTCAACGTCATCGGGTACGTCCAACTCGGACAAGGTTGCTAGGAACTCTAATGTAAAACTCAGGTATGTGTAATCCCAGGAGTCTTGCTCGAGATCAGCCTCTAGCCAACTTTAGCTAGCAAGTCCAAAGCCAAGTCGAACATACCCAACGAACGAAGGGTGTTGGGACAAAAGAATTTTGTGGTGACTAGCGGTTGAAAACGGGGTGTGGTAAGTTTTTCCCATACTTTTTTTGTGGGCTCCAGTTAACCCCTCACCCCCCATAACAACTTAGACACTCAGGGAGCCTTTTTTCCTGCAAAAATTGACAATAGCAATGCATCTACAACAAGACTAACACTCAAAAACACTTAGCAAACACTTGGTGTGCATCAAGTTCAACACCACTTTAATCAAGTGTTTGATGAATACTTATCGCCTTATTCAGAAATATTTCACCAATCCTATGCTACACAACAACAAGAAGCTAAAAACAACTCGAAATTTATACTAGAAAGCTAAAATTTTTGAGCAAAAATTGTAGTCAAATGGAAAAAGTTAAGTTTTGAGTTATACCTTTCCTATTCCACAAAATTTAATTTCCTTGATGGGTAACACAAACAATGGGCCCTTCTAATACACTTAGAAACCAACTATTGCTCCTAAAAAATGATTTTTAGGAAGAAAATTTCTAGGTTTTAAAAAGGGATTTTTCTAAGATTTGGGGTGATTGAGGTCGATTTTGAGGGATTTGATGGTGGAATTGATGTTAGGAGGATAAATGAGAGTGATTTTGATGAAGTTGGGTGAAGATTTGAGTTAAAAAGATTAAAAAATGAGGGATTGGGGTGGTTTTGAAGTTGAGTTTTCGTGAAAACAAGTGCTGGAAAATTTAATTTTTTTTTTCTAGAGAATGACGGGTTTCTTGGCTGAAGATGAGTATTCGCGTGACGACGCTGGCAGCGGTTGACTCAGGTATCCAATCTTCAAAATCGACTTAGCCAAATTTTGGCTAAGTGTTGCAAACCCCTTAAGACTTGAATTTTCACTTCACTAGCCCTCAACAACCTCCAATATAATTTTTCATCGATTTCCGAATTTTTTACTCATGACACGGATCCCGAGGCGGCCCAAAACTAACAAAATTTTCACAAAAATGTTTGTAACTTCAAAAAAAATATGATTAATGCACTCCCCTAATGAATTAAACAAGTTTAAAGTGAAAATTAAAAATGACAAGTAGATACAATATGAACAAGGATAGAGTATTTTCACATTTTGCCGTTTATTTACAGTCGATGGCTCGACTTAGTCGCTCTAAGGATGATTAATCTTCATAAATGGGGTCTTCAAGTAAGACCTCTCCTTCTCCCATGCGCTCACAATCCTTGAAGTAGTGTTTGAGACGGTGACCATTCACCTTGATAAGCTTCTCCGCTCCGAGCCCTTCAACATCAACAGCCCCATGGTGATAGACCTTCTTAATGGTGTACGGCCCAAATCATCTAGACCTCAATTTACCCGGAAAAAGTTTGAAACGGTTTCGGAATACAAAAACTTCATCTCCTTCTTTGAAAATGCAACAGTTTATCATGTTGTCGTGCCATTTCTTTGTCTTGTCCTTGTAGATAGAGGAATTCTCATAAGCATCATGAAGAATTTCCTCAAGTTCTTGTATTTGCAATTTTCGGTACAATCCGCTCTCATCATAGCTTTGATTGAATGATTTGATAGCCCAATAAGCTTTGTGCTCAACCTCCACCGGGAGGTGGCAAGCTTTGTCATAGATAAGACGGAAAGGAGACATGCCAATGGGGGTCTTGAAAGCGGTCCTATATGCCTACAAAGCGTCGATCGACTAGCCTCTTAGTCCAATCTTTTCTATCCGGATTCACCGTATTTTCAACTATTCCTTTGATTTCACGATTGGAAAGCTCGGCTTGGCATTCGTTTAGGGGTAGTAGGTCGTGGAGATTTTGTGGTGCACCTCATATCTCTTGAGAAGACTTCCAATAACCTTGTTGCAAAAGTGTGTTCCTCGATCGCTTATGAGGGCTTTGGGAAAGCCAAAGCTAGAGAAAATGTTTTCTTGAATAAAGCTTGCAACAACTTTTGCATCATTGGACCGGGTGGGGATTGCCTCAACCCACTTGGATACGTAGTCAACCGCCACGAGAATATAAAAATACCCACAATAATTTGGGAAAGGTCCCATGAACTCAATTCCCCATACATCAAACACTTCACAATAGAGGAGAGGTTGTTGTGGCATTTCATTTCTCTTTCTCAAGTTCCCCGTTCTTTGACACTGATCACATGTCTTGTCAAACGTATGAGCATCATTGAAGAGACTTGGCCAAAATAAACCGCACTCAAGGACTTTTCTTGCGGTCCTTTGTGGCCCAAAATGCCCTCCACAAGCATAATCATGGCAATGGTGGAGGATGGATGGAATCTCACTTTCGGGGTACACATCAGCTTATGATTTGGTCTTGGCAAAATTAACATAGATATGGTTCATTCCAAATGTAGTACTTTGTATAGGATTTTATCTTGTTCCATTTATGGAAAGAAAAGTGGTTAGGAAACCATTTTGTTACCAAATACTTGACCATCGTAGCATACCATGGCTCTCCCACTTGGATTGCATATAAAGACTCATGAGGGAGACCTCCTTCAACCTCATCAAGAGGGAATGATGGTCTTCCTTCAAGGTTTAAAAGGCTAAGATGATCCGCTACCACATTCTTCACCCCCTTCTTATCCTTGATCTCCACATTAAATTCACTTAGAAGAAGAATCCACCTCAATAAGCGTGGCTTGGCGTCCTTCTTTGCCACTAGATATCTAATGGCGGCGTGATCGGTGTAGATGATCACCTTGGTGCCCAAGAGATAAGATCGGAATTTTTCTAGGGCATAAATCACGCCAAGGAACTCCTTCTCCGTTGTGGAATAATTCTTTTGAGCTCCATTCAATAGGGTGGATGCATATTGAATCACATAGGGCCCCTTGTCACTCTTTTGACCCAAAACCACTCCTAATGCATAGTCACTTGCATCGGTCATGAATTCAAACGGGAGGTCCCATCGGGGTGCTTGGATTATTGGTACGGTGACCAATATTTCTTTCAACTCATCAAATGCCTTCCTACAAGAGGCATCAAAGAAAAAATCCTCTTCTTTGTGCAAAAGCTTACATAGAGGGTTAGCGACTTTGGAAACATCTTTTATGAATCTCCGGTAAAAACCGGTGTGTTCCAAAAAATGACCTTATGTCTCGGCTATTTGATGGGTAGGGTAAAGTCTTGATAATGTCAACCTTAGCCTTATCCACCTCAACCCCCCTTTCCGACACTACATGTCCTACCACGCTGTCACTAGTCACCATAAAATGACACTTTTCGGAGTTTAAAACGAGATGGGACTCTTGGCATCGTTCTAAAACAATAGCAAGGTGATTTATACAAGCATCATAAGAGTCTCCATGGACGGTGAAATCGTCCATGAACACTTCTATGAATCGTTCCACAAAATCGGTAACGATTGGCTTACTAGAGTTTGACATTACTGTCGTATAAGGGTGGTGATCAATTGATCCCTTGAGGTCACACCGAAAGGAAGATTCCCTAATCAAGAATATTAATTAATTATATAACGATACAAATTAATTAATCCCTTAAATAGAACAATTTTGTATAATTAGTGAGAATTATATCTTATTTTAATATGATTAAATCAGATTCAATTTGGAAATTTAATTGTTATATTACTAAGAATGCTTAATGTTTATGAAACATTTGAGATAACCATAATTGGTCGATTATGATTACAATTAGTTGTAGGTCATATTAACCAAATATGAGATGACCCATTTTATATATATATATATATATATATATATATATATATATATATATATATATATATGATTATAAATTATTACTTAAAATGTTAATTTTAATTTATTTGACATAAAATTGTATTTAAATTAGTTAAATACATAATTATAAGATAAGATCATGTCACATGTCACATGTCACATATAAATGACAAAATCACAAAATAAAATGGACACCCATATCAGCATGGGTCCACCGGTTTTGGTGGGATTAGGGTAGGTTTTAGGTCTTAATGGTTGTTATAATTAAGAATTAGACAATATTATTGCAACTTAGACCTAGACTACAACCTATTGCATTGTGAAGACAAAAAACAATGGCATGCTCACCCTCCCCCATGCTAGTGTTGCACCGGTTTTGGTGTGTGAATAAGAGGATGTTTTTCCTCTTAATTCATTCACTTTTGATCTCATTTTTATTCATATCTTAATCTCACTAGAAATAAATATAAACATAGAAACTTAAGAAGTTTTAAATAACTTGTTGTTCTAGCTTAAACACTATATTACTAGAGTAGTAATTTTGGAGTGTTATATACGGTTTTAAGGGTACTTAACTATTGTACTAGTAAATCAATAGTTGAGTGATTCAAGGGATAGTTTAGGTGCAACTTATAGGAGGGTTCCTACTCTTGGAGCTTTTGAAAATTCAACCTATATCATCTAGCTCAAGAACAAGTACAAGAAGGTGTCTTATACTTGTGCCCATACACGAAATCAATGTGAGGAACATTTTCTTTCTCTATTTCGGTTTACATAGTTTGCATGTAACTAGATCACGGAAATTAATTACAGAGTTATTTATTATTTTCATAAGAAATGTCTTATGAGTAACTATATAAACCTAACAATTGGTATCAGAGCATATGGATGTTGCATGCAAATCGGTTTTATAAGTTTTTACGAGTTAAAGTAACTAAATAAAACTATAAATTTGTGATTTATATGATAAAGTCACGAAATTCTTATGCATGAAATACCTCCTGGTCCTAAAATGTTTTTGGGTCATTTCGATGATTTATGGAAGATTATTGCTTGGTTTAATGATTTTTAGTAAAATAAACACATTTTAATGAGTAAAATGAACTTTTATCTGCTAAAAATAGTTATATTTCTAATCTGACCATGAAATTTTAATATGATGTCACATGAATATTTTACCTACTGTATGTAAAATTTGGGATAAATTTGATTTATTTTGAATGATTTATGATTTTTAATAGTTAAAAAGGCATAAATAGTGATTATTTTGGCACAAATAGCTAAAATGAATTTTTTTGGCATGCTAAAATTATCATATGTTGCATAAATATTTTACATAACAAATTTACAAGTTTAAAATTAATTAGATTAATTTTCGTGTGTTTTGAGTATTTTATTTGATAAAATCGATAAAGTACAACTATATTTTTCTCTAAAATGATTCGAAAATTTTTTTACCAAAATTTTGACATAATGATGTTCATGGAAATGTTTTAGAATATTCAAAATTTAATTTTCAAATTTATAAATTATTGTAATTAAATTTGGAATTATTACATAAACGTTATGTGAATAAGGGTAAAAAAAACGAGCAATAATGCAAAACCGAGTTGAATTATTGTCAAAGAATTAGTAAAGAATAATTTTTGAGTCTTAAAACAGTTAGGAGAATTCACTTGGACTTAAATATGATTTAAGTATTATTTTGTGATTTTAATTGGTTATTATCATGCATTTTCATAAAACCGGGTTTATATACGATATAAGTTTTATTAGGGCGATTTGCCACATTAATATTGCATGCGTTCATATATAATTATGCTGCATTTTGAATGAATGAATGTCATTTTTGGATTTATGTAATTTTGAATTATGTAATTTATCTTAGTATGGCCTTAGTTTTAAATCGATATTACCCGTAATGTAAGGGAATATTGATTCGGTTGTAATATTTTGTGATCTCGTATCAATTTTATTGTATATTTAATTTTTACATATATATAATAGGAAAGTATTGTAATTTTATACATTTTGTAATCATATGTAATTCCGGAGTTTCCTAAAGACGGGGCCATTCGGAAAGTTGTTCCGAAATAGACGGTGTCCTTGGGAGGCGTGCACATGAAGTTCAAGGAACCAAAGGAGTTAGTTTCCAAATTTTTAATTGTTAATTTGATTTTCTATTATTTTAGGAAGCCCATACTAGGAATTTATTTTATGCTTGCATTTTATTTATATGTTACATGCATGCCAAATCGCCATATAAATCACACATGCATTTTATCGAGTTAATCGACCGCGTCAATTATAATTATCGATAGATCACAAATTTTGTTCACTTAAAGGAGATAGATAATAAATTGACTTGACCTCTGTTTTTATTAATTGAGATTTAGCCTTAACAAATAGTAGAACCCATGAATCCCAATTTTGTAAGGAAGTAGGTTCTGCTCACCGTGGTGCTAAACTTATTACGTTGGGTAAGTGGGGCAATAAATTGTTATTGCATCGAAGTTTGGTTGAACTGTGACACCCTCAAATTTGCGGAAAATTAAAACAAGTAATTTAACTAAATAAAAGATGAGAATACATAACAAAGGTGTCTTAAATAAAAAGGTTCATAACAAAAAGGAAATAATATTATACAAAAGAAATATCCAAAACGGGAGACATATCTCCCGTATAAATACGGAAATAAAAGAGTGTATAATAATATACAATCCTAAAGAACCTAATATAGGTCCAAGGTAAATACTTCGCTCGCTAGCTCGTCAATGTACCCAAGTATGCATCACAAACCTGCCAACCGCATTAAATATAAACACGGAAGCCACAGTCAGTGGGGAGTAACTCCGAGTTCTCCCAGCCACGAAATGTCAAGTTTAATAAAACATGAATAACATAAAAGAGATGTATATGGAAAATACAACACTTTAACATATACGATATGCTTTTCATGTTATGAATACAATTAACTAACATATAACCTATCATATGAAAGCTATCATGTGAACCGATAATAATCTATAACACGAGGTAGGGAAGCTGGTATGCTAGCTCAGAGGTTACCTTTAACATGGCCATGATACACTCAAACCCTAATCAAACA
Organism: Heliosperma pusillum; assembly: GCA_022085475.1. Lineage (NCBI taxonomy): Eukaryota > Viridiplantae > Streptophyta > Magnoliopsida > Caryophyllales > Caryophyllaceae > Heliosperma > Heliosperma pusillum. The sequence goes on along the minus strand of JAIUZE010073559.1, from coordinate 13,355 downwards.
TAATATCATGTGAATCAGTTAACAATCGGTAATCCAAACTCTATCAACCATAGCCGGCTTGCATCTCACCTTCTAAGATTCATAGAATCATACAAACATGAAAGACCAATACTTCTACAAACAGGCATAAGTTCTTAGTACGGCGATAGTCGACTTCTGTAACTCGAGGCTATACCACAAGGTAGGAAAACATCCTAGTCCTAGACTGATCAGACCTAGCGACAACACCTATTCCATTCCCCGTCCCATGACATAACCGTCTATGAGAAACTCTACTAGGCGACCCCCTAAGCAGAGATGGCTAGTACTTAAGCTGGCTCCAGTCCCAAAACGGATCAGGCAGCCATGCCCCGACTTGGAGATAAGCCCCCCAGGCCGTGACACAAAAGCTCTCAAGCTGTGAACTATATACTCGTTAAAGATAGTACGGCCTATCGATGTCATGGTCCAAGCTACTCATTTAGAATTAGAATGGTCAAGACGCCATATACTCATAATTCTCTATGGGTACTTAGTCAACACGACACATATCATAACAATCAAACAGTCACGGGAAAACTTCCTATCATGTGACTAATTGCATATAAATCATATTCAAATATCATATCGCCTCATATCTACTAAGGCTAATTCATTAATTAAATACAACCTTACTTGAAGACAAATCCCCGACCCGAGTCCCGCGACGGGTCATCAGTCAAAACGGGGCTGACTAGATCTTAGTTTGACCAAACCCGTTTGGTCAAACCGGCTAGAAACAGAGTCTTACCACATAGACTTGAACATAAAAATCATCATATTCATTTACATGTTATTTTATTAAAACTTCTAACATGTGATTATTAAATCTTACTAAAACCCGCTTGACTTAAAGGATATCAAATTAAACTATAATCTCGTATTATAATTTCTAACATGTGAGAAATAATAATTTTTATGAAAAACCTTTTTAATTAAATATTTTACTTATTAACATTTCCCACTTGCTAAATATTAAAAAAACACGATAAAATGGCAATAACTCAAAAACCGTCACAAGACCAAGGAGGAAACTCATGGGCTGACTTGGGCCGAATTTGACACGGCCTGGACTGGGCCCACGGCCTGGTTTGGGCTGTTTTGGCTGTTTTATTCGACTTTACTAAAAACCGTTTCTTAATATTTCCCGCATGCTTAACATATTTAAAACCCGTCAAAACAACAACCAAACAATCAAGTATCGACACAAGACCCAAGGACCAATCATGGACCAATCCAGACCGGGTCTGAACCGGCCTGGACCGGCCTGAACTGGGCTGAACCGCCTGGTTTGGGTCCGGTTTTCCAGCCCCACCCGTGACCACCTTACACGGCCCAAAACAACCACCCCTCCAAATTAAGTCTAACATGATTTTTATTACCAACATCCATTTTAAACATCCAATTCAACCATCATTCATATAAAAATCATGGTTATAAATAAATCATCCAAATATGTCAAGAACACTAACATATTAAAAATTCCATACAACATAAAAATCATAACTACTTATCATGTTACTACTAAAAACCATAAATAACAATAACATGAACAAAAACATAAGGTATGTGACATTAATTCGTCGAGTAAATCGGAATTGTTACCTTAGCTAGCAAAAATCAATTAGCACCAAAATAAGAAGTAAAGAAAAACCCGTCTACTAATCTTCCCCTAATATATACGAGTCACCAAACTCGTCTTCAAAATCTTCCCCTATAAGAAATGACAAGAAAAACATTATTAGAATTAAAACTTGATTTTCCATAATTAAAGTGTGAAAACGATTTCGGAATTGAAAATAAACCGTACTTGAAGATGGAGAGCGAAGAGGAGATTCTAGAAATATAAGTTAGGACGGATTTGCATAGAAAATGAAGGTTTATGCCGATTTTGCTCAAGAACGACGAAGAACGCGAAGAAACGACGAGAACGATGCGACGATTAACGAAACGTCTTATTAGATCTTAAATTGATTTCATTGTAAACTGAAAAGGTATTAGTGGTTACGAGTGGGTGTGAAGCCTGTTAACATATAGAAGGAAATGAGTCGGGTTTTGAAATTGTTGTTACGGAATTGACTCGGGTTTATATTATATTATGTAATGATTAGAATAATTAGATATTAAGTTAATTAAACCAAATATCTAGATATTATGTTATTGTAATGAAAAGAAAGGAAAAATATCTAGCTTAAGAGAGGAGAGGAGCCGTGTGATTTGGGTAGTACTCGGGTCTGTTTTGTAAACGATTTGCGTAATTTAAGTTAACGGATCGATAAAGTTATAAATATCTTAGATATTATTATTAGTTTAATCATATTAATTAAAAATATCTAAAGTGAGTGGAAAAAGGTGACATGGGCGTGTGACTCATGCCAAAGTCGAGTTTCGTGTTTGTTTCGGGATTTAAGATGACTCGGGAATAGTTAAATGACGCTCGGGTTTAAATCGTAAAACCCTCTCTTTAATTCCGAATAAATTCAAAATAATTATATTAAATTATCATAAATCCAAATAAATCTTAATAAAAATAAATTAAAAATATATTTTTTTTTAAATAAAATTTCGGTCTTCAAAATTACAAGGCGAGTCGGAAAAAGTCAACGAAAGTCAAAGTTGACTTAAAAACGGGATTCTCATGGAATCTCTCAAAAATTCAAAATACGAACTCGGAAATTCCAAATTCGACTGGAAACAATAAATTCCACTTTAAAATTTAAATAGGCTGAAAAGTATCCGTAAAAATATTTTCCCTAGAAAATAGGGTACTTTTCGGGTTGTTACAATCACCCCTCCTTTTAAAAAGTTTCGTCCTCGAAACTTAGAAGAAGGAAAGTAACATATATGTAGGTCTATTTCAAAACTGTTAAAAATATATTTTTAATAAAATATAGGGTCTTATCCATGGGGCGGAAGGTTCTCGTCGGCCGTTAAGAACATCGACGTCCCAAGTCAAAGACTTTAAAAGATACATTTTCGCATCAATGAATGAGGAAACTAGTTATCGAACGTCTCCAATAACGAGTCTCAACACTCCTTGACGGTAAAATACTTAAAATCATTAAACATTTCCAAAAGCTTTTTAGTTGAAAAATTCTATAGTAAAGGTAATAACTCTACTATCTATACCTAAAATTTCTAACTAAAGCTTCTAGTAATCTACTTATAAGAAAGGATATTCGATAGAAGGAACTGAATATTCGAAAGAATAAATCGAATAGAAAGAAGAAAGGAAGAAGGAGATTTACCTCAAACAAAGAGCTCGGGATATTTAGCTAACATTTTAGCTTCGGGTTCCCAAGTTTCTGATTCAACGTTTCCACAACGCCAAAGTATACGAACTAAGGGTACCACCTTATTTCTGAGTTGTTTGTTAGCCCTTTCAAGTATACGAATCGGCCTTTCTTCCAAAGCCAAATTAGGTTCCAAGTCCAACACTTCTTCTTGAATTATATGACTCGGATCACTGATATACTTCTTCAATTGCGAAACATGGAACACATCATGAACTTTGCTCAAGTTCGAGGTAACCAAACTATAGCAAACAGGACCAACTCTTTTAAGCACACAAACGGTCCAATATATTTTGGACTCAACTTTCCCTTCACTCCAAACCGTTTTACTCCTTTCATTGGTGACACTTTAAGGAATACACGGTCATCAACATCAAATTCAAGCGGTCGACGACGGACATCGGCATATGATTTTTGTCTATCTTGAGCGGCTTTCATTCGCTCTCGAATGACTTGAACTTGATCAATCGTTTCGGTCACTATGTCGGGACTCAACATATGATCATCTTGGACTTGATCCCAACAAACAGGACTACGGCACTTCCTACCGTATAAAGCCTCGTAAGGTGACATCTTGATAGATGCATGATAACTGTTGTTATAAGAAAATTCAACCAGAGGCAAACACTTCTCCCAAGAAGTATGAAAGTCTAAAGCACAAGCCCGAAGAAGATCTTCCAAAGTTTGGATCGTTCTCTCAGTCTGACCATCAGTAGCGGCATGAAAAGCTGTGCTCATCAACAACTTACTACCCATGGCTTCTTGCAATGCCGTCCAGAATCGGGAGCAGAATCTCGGATCACGATCTGAAACTATATCTTTAGGAACTCCATGGTAGCGTACTATCTCTTTCACATAGGCACCCGCTAAAGCCTCTAACTTCCAAGTTTCTTTGATAGGCACAAATCTGGCACACTTGGTTAGACGGTCTACAATAACCCAGATGGCATCCTTTCCACTAGAAGTTCTAGGTAAAGCCATCACGAAGTCCATAGAAATAGACTCCCATTTCCAAAGAGGAATTTCCAAAGGTTGCAGTAAACCTCCGGGTCTTTGATGTTCGATCTTCACCTTTTGACAAGTAAGACATCTACTAACATATTCCTTTACTTCAATCTTCATCCTAGGCCACCAAAACTGTGGTCTCAAATCTTTATACATTTTGTCACCGCCAGGATGAACAGAATAAGGAGAAAGGTGAGCTTCATCAAGTATTCTCTTTCTCAACTCGGCACTTCTCGGAACATACATTCTACCATGGTAACGAAGGTAGCCATAATTATCCACCACACAATCCTTAGCTTGCCTAAGTAATAGTTTTGCTCGTATGGCGATTAAAGTAGCATCCTCCGGTAAACAAGTACGAATCTCTCGATAAAAATCAGGTTCCGCAGTCAAAGCACCAAGATAATCAAATCCTTTCCCAACAAACTGTATCTGAAGCTTCTGAAATTTGGTTACTAGTTCATCGGGTAAAGTACCAAGAGCATTTAATGAATGACTAGTCTTTCTACTACTCAAAGCATCTGGCCCAACATTTGGCTTTTCCCTCATGATAAATCAACTCGGCATCATAATCATTCACTAACTCTAACCATCTTCTCTGCCTCATGTTCAACTCTTTTTGAGTAAAAATGCACCTCAAGCTTTTATGATCGGTGTAGATTCGACAATGAACTCCAATAAGATAATGTCTCCAAGTTTTCAATGCATGTACAACAGCTGCTAACTCAAGATCATGAGTCGGGTAATTCACTTCATGAACCCTGAGTTGTCGAGAAGCATAAGCAATAACCTTTCTATTCTGCATCAGGACACATCCCAAACCATGCTTAGAAGCATCACAATATACATCATACTCAGCTTCATCATCTGGTAATGTTAAAACCGGGGCGGTAGTCAATCTCTTCTTCAATTCCAAAAAGGCAATTTCACATTCATAGGTCCAAACATACTTTGCTTCCTTTTTTAGCAATTGTGTCATCGGTCTAGCTAATTTGGAGAGATCTTTCACAAACCGACGATAATAACCTGCTAAACCAAGGAAACTCCGGATTTCGGACACATTTTTCGGACTTTTCCAATCCACAACTGCCTCAATTTTCGCTGGATCGACCATAACACCGTCTTTCGAAATGACATGACCAAGGAAAGATACCTCTGGCAACCAGAATTCACATTTGGGGAACTTAGCATACCACTTTTGGTGTCGAAGAACACCCAAAATGGCTCGAAGGTGAATAGCATGCTCTTCCTCAGATTTTGAAAAGATCAGAATGTCATCAATAAATACCACCACACATTTATCAATATACTCCCGGAAAGTACGATTCATCTGATCCATGAATATAGCTGGAGCGTTAGTCAAACCGAATGGCATCACATTGAATTCGAAATGACCATACCTCGAGCTGAAAGCAGTCTTCGGAATATCTGCTTCCCGAACGGGAATCTGATGATAACACGATCTAAGATCAATTTTAGAGAAAGTAGAAGCACCCCGTAACTGATCAAAAAGATCATTGATACGAGGAAGAGGATATTTGTTTTTGATTGTGACTCGGTTCAATTCACGATAATCGATGCACATACGCATTGAACCGTCTTTCTTCTTGACAAATAGTACGGGCGAACCCCAAGGAGAAGAACTAGGCCTTATGAAGCCTTTCTCAATCAAATCATCGAGTTGGATTCTCAACTCTTTCAACTCAGAAGGCGCCATACGATAAGGAGCTTTGGCAATTGGTCCAGTTCCCGGAACTAGATCAATAGAGAATTCAACATCTCTTTCCGGAGCAATTCCCGGTAATTCATCGGGAAAAACATCTGGATATTCACAAACAATTGGAACATCCTTCAAAGAAGGAAGAGAAGAATCAGAAGTAGTCACTACACATAGAAATGCTTGATGACCCTTCTTCATAACATTTAACATGTTCATTGCCGAGATTAACTTCACCGTTGTTTGCTTTCTAACTCCTTGATAAGAAATACGAGCACCCAAAGGACTTTTGAGAATGATTTTCTGATCACGACATTCAAATCGTGCATGATGCGTAGCTAACCAGTCCATACCCAGAATAATATCAAACTCTTCTAAAGGAAACCGAAGAAGATTTGCAGGAAAAATAGATCCATTTATGGATATTGGAATGTCGGAATGAAGATAAGAACATGAAAATACTTCTCCCGATGGTAAAGAAATAGGAGTAGTTTCTCCAATTGAAGCTTTAAGCGGCAACTTGTCGGATAATCTCATGGAAATAAAAGATAAGGAAGCTCCCGTATCAAACAATATTAAACACGGAAACTCATAAATCGAGAACATACCCGTAACGATGTCTGGCTGAGCATCAGCCTCAGCTCGGCTCATAATAAAAATACGACCCTTAGGTCGCCCCGAAATAACCGGTGTAGAAACCGTCTTCTTCCTCTCGGGACATTCATTAAACCTATGCCCCGGTTTTTGACAATGAAAACATACTAGTGGCTTGTTGAAGCAACCAACACCCGGATGAATAGGCCTCTTGCACCGACAGCACATACGATCTTTAAGATCGTTGTTGTTACTCGGAATAAAGGAACGGTTTCTCTGATTAGCTTGTCCACCCTGGAAGTTTCTCCTCTTGTTTGGAAAAGAGGGAGAAAGGGAAGGTCGAGATGAAGGATATAAAGGTCTCTTGCCAAAGGCATTAGGAGCAACATAAGAAGCACGAGCTTCCTCGGCAATCTCCCTGATAGAACTCTCCGCCCAGATGGCATCATTATAGATCGAGACAAAGGAAGTGGAACCTCTACTAATCTTCCCCTTTATCTGGGGGGAAAGCTTTCCCAGATAAAAGAAAGCCTTGTCTTCCTCTACCCTAATAAGTCGAGTGGCATCATGAGCCAACTCATTGAACCGGGTAGTAAACTCCTGAACAGATAGTTTTTCTTGCTTGAAATCCATGAACTCTTTCAATTTTTGTTGTCTCAACTCATCGGGGTAAAACCTCGCTTCCAAGAGCTCACGGAAACGAGGCCACCCGAAATTAGGCTCCAACTTAGCGGTAGGACCTGAAAGAGTCCACCACTGATCCGCTTCCTTCTCTAAGAAGTGAGAAGCTAGCCGGACCTTGTCCTCTTCAAGGACATCGTAAAGAGAAAAACTCTTCTCCATCTCTCGTAACCACACCGAAAGTTTAACGGGATCAACTTCGCCATCATAGGTTTTGGCTTGGCTCCTCGATAGCTGAGAAGCGACCCACGTATAACCACCGTGTCTCTCACGGTCAGGATTCGGATTTACTTGCTGGTTTTGCAGATTTTGCTGGTTTTGGATAATCACGGTAAGAGCTGCTAAAATGGTGTTGTCAATCCTCGGAGGCATCTTGCAAAAGGAAAACACAGATTAGTACTTAACATTTAGCAAGAACAAGAAGACTACAACATAAATCCTAATCTACCCATCTTACCCTTCTATCTCACGGTTTATTATTTCTTAAGGTCAAGTTTTTTATGCAAGGGTACACAAACGTGCGTCGGGAGCAAAATAGCTCTGATACCAACTGTAACACCCCGACCCAAACCTTGGGTCGGGAGCGGTCACTCATGATAGCTCTCCAGGCTGTGTACATGGCCCACAGATCAACACGGGTCCTTTCCAGCGCATTTTGTCCTCACTCATGCGCATCCCGGGAACCTTCCCAGGAGGTCACCCATCCTAAGACTACTTTCAGTCAAGCACGCTTAACTTTTGAGTTCTTTTGCATGGATGACCAGAAAAGAAAGTGCACTTTGTTGATATGAGTAGTACTTTCAATCCTTTTAAGCACTAGTCATATAAGCCTATCAATGGACCTCTTCAAATAACGTGGGGTGTTACATGCTTAGAATTGGTAGGTGACTCCTAAGAGGACGAGAGTTAATTAGGAAAATCCCTAGGGTGGTTTGAGACTGAGAGGAGAAAACCATTACCCTTCTCATTGATAGATTGACTGACTTAGTTGACCCATAGATGCTGATATTGCAGTGGACCGAATCATAGCATATTTCTCTTTTATCTGATTTATTTCGTATTAATCTCTACCTTTATTTCTATTCCTTTAAATATTATTTAGTTTAGTTTAAATCAATTCAAAACCCCCTAGATTGTGACTGACAGATTTAGATTACAGTTAGTTAATTTTCTTCTGTGGAGATCGACCCTACTTCCGCTATCTTCTTAGTTAGTAGACTTAGGCTTTTATTTTTGGTGTGTAACGACACGCATCAGCCGTCTCCTCATGTATTGGCAAGGTAGTAGTGTCCGCCTCTTGACCAATCTTTTGCACTACCTCACCCTTTTTAATGACATCCTCCATCATCTTCAATTCTTCTTCGGAAGGCTTGCCTCCAGAATTCATTTTTAGTATCACGGAGGCCAATAACTGAACCTGCACGCCCAAAATGTAGAATCAGCATTTTTGTTAAAACAATAACATGTGAATTTTAAATGACAATATAAAATGGTACCATGTCAGCCTTCCCCTTATTTTTATTCTTCTTTTTCGGGCTATTTAACCCATAATTTTTCGTGACTCCGACATGTAATGGGACGCCCCTCAATCGACCTGGATGCTCGGGTCGGCCGATCGCTCTAGCAAGAACGTCGTCACGACCACTCAGAATAAATTTCCCTTCCTCAACCTTCTTCGGAACATTCGCCTATAATATATTAAATAAACTTAATTTTATTTTTGTTACTAAAATAAATAGATAGTCAGACATACAAGAATTAAACAATAAAGTTATTAAAAACCCGTCTTAATAAAATAATACTTACTATGTTGGCCAAGACTTCTTGATCATATTCGTTACATGTTCGGGATCCTTTAGGCGTGTGCCCTTCTTTATAAGTTACGTGCCGATTCAAGTCGGTCATTCCCTTTGACAACTACACATTAACTCAAAAATAATATATGTATACATGTATATTAAGTCCAAGTATGATTTAAAAAATCTAATATATAGATGCTACTTACGAGATTTTCTTCTATCAATCTGTAACCGCCTCGACAACCATAATATACCCCCCGCTTCTGTGAAATGTTAGCACGATTTCTGGCGCTAACGGTCTTCAAATCATAGAAAATCGCAAGTAGATGAGATAATTAGAAAATTATAGATACAAGTAGAGTTTTAGAAAAATGTAACCTGAAACTTTTAGAAAAATGTAACCTTAAGTAGAGTTTTAGAAAAATGTAAACATATGACATGGATACTTAACATGAAACTTTTCAGTAGCTCGTTTCGCCTTATAATTATCCCATTGTTGCTGAGTGATGTTGGGGTACTTTGTCGGTGGGCTCTTATGCATCTCCCCCGTCTCCTTGTTGGCATACAAGTGTAATTTGGCAAGGTCACACCTCCACTGCCTTAAGACTGCCGCTGCCTTTTATATTAGATACTTATCATGGCAGTCGGGAATATCGAAAGCTTCCTGCATCATCATCATATATACTAATAAGCGGCTGTCTAATATCATACCTTTATACGAACCTTTATACGGCTTCCTAATATCATGTAATAGTAACTTCTGCAAAATAAAATGGTGTTTAGCTAAATAAATTATCATACCTTTATACGGGTCAAGAGTAACTCTTGCAATACAGGATTTATATTCCTGAAATCATCTAAATCAATAAGCGCAAACTGTTTGGTTGTAAATCCAATCCAAGTGGATAAATGGCCAGCATTTGGACCAGTAGGAACACCTTTCACACTCCATTTTATAGGCAGCGGCTGTTTTGCCGCTATAGCTGCAAGGGCTGCAAGGCACTTCGAAGCACCCCTCTCACCAGGCTTATCCCCCTTATCATTGTTTTCTACTCTTTTCCGTTTTCACCCATGATAATCCTAAAACCCTAAGACCTTCAAAAGAAATGAAATAGTAACTGAAAAGAATCATGCATGCAGCGATTCTAAAACCCTAAGACCTCAAAAGGAATGAAATAGTAACTGAACAAATAAAGAGTCATGCAGAGATTCTAAAACTCTAAAAACTTACAAAGGAATGAAACTAGTTGATAAAGAGAACGATAAATAGAAAATGAAAACAAAAAGATGAACTTCAATCTTAAAACCCTAAAGACGAAACAAAAAAATTACCTGATAATGAAAATGAAAACAGGATGATGATAAAGAGAACGAGCAGGATGATGATCAAGAGGACGAGGAGGATGATGATGATAATAAACAAAAAGATTTGTGTTGTAAACGAGGATGATGATGATAATGTGATTGTAAATTATTTGTGTGTTTAATTTACTCTATAGGATTGTAAATTATTTTTATTAAAAGATACTATTGACAACGGTTATACTAAAAGCCACCGTTGTTATCGAGTAATGACAACGGTTAAAGGACACCCGTTGTTATATATTTTCACCAAAATGCGCCAAAAGGAAAAATTTAATAAACACTATGACAACAGTTTCTTTACGATGACTCATTATTGAAAATAATAACAACGGTGGTATTATAAAGAACCGTTTTTATAGATTATGTGTTTTTTTTAATTTTTCAGATACGCGCGCGCGGTATTAAAAATTGAGGCACGAAAATAAATTCATTAATTACGTTTAATTTATTTAACTTTGCTTTAAATTTAATTAATATATTTAATTTTATAATATATATGTAGGTATAGTACATCATAATTGTTATGTTATTTAAAGATTTGTATATTATAGGCATAAGTTACGTTTAATTATTAGCTCGGATCGGGTTTGGGAATCACTTCCGATCGGGTTAGATTCGGCGGGTTTGTAATTAACTTTATCGGGTTAGTTTGGGTCGGGGAGGGTCCTTTCGTCTTTCGTGTCTGTTTCGGGAATGTTTATAATTGGGCGGGTCGTCGATAATTTCCGGGTCAAGCGGATGTGGTTATATATATCGAGTCTAGTGATTCTCGAATCGGGTCATTTTCTTTTTAAGGTACTGGTTATTATAATCACGCATCACTAACCTGAAACTGATCGGGTGGCCAGTTATGGATCGGGCAATCCACTATCTAGCTAGTACCTACTTCGGGTCGATCGCTTTTGGGTCGGGGTTACGTGTCATCAGGTGGTTTCGAATCAGGTGGTTTCGGAACATGATCATAATATAGATGATATATAATACTGATGACTTTCGGATCATTAACCTCGTATTTTGCAATAACAGATTCATCAATGCATGCAAGTATTATATATACACGTCAATGTTTCCCAAATTAAATAATGGGGTCGATCGACTTCGTTCAAGTACGCTAAAAGGGACGGTTATTGATGCATATATTTATATATGCTCAAAAGTAAGGGACGTTTTTTTTGCTTTTTACCACCTATAATATATTATTGGGTTCAAAAGTTTACAACTTATCACCTATTTAGTCCGATCTTTATAATCAAATAACTAACCACATAAAATTGAAGAAACCGGCCCCTTACAATAATCCACAGCTATTTTCCATTATCTTTACGGTTTTTGTTATTTATCGTCTCACTTAATTACGTTTTATCAACAAATGGTTATTTTCATATATTGACGGCCATCAAAACTACCCCACATTTATCACTAATTATTACTTATCACCACACCCCACATTATTTATCACTTATTATACCTTATTACGTTTTATCAACAAATAAATGCATGGTTATTACTAGGCCATATTCCGATCGGGTTAGATTCGTAGGGTATGTAACTTTACCGGGTTAGTTTCAGTCAGGGAGCGAGCGAGCAAGGGTCCTTTCGGGTTTCATGTCTGTTTCGGGAATGTTAATTGTCTTCGATCATTTCCAGGTCAAGCGGATGAGGTTATATATTGAGTCGGGCCGTTTTTGCATCACTAACCTGAAACTGATCCGACCCAAAATTAATTAGCTAGTATCGAGTTATTTAATTTTATTCGATAGAAATCTTTATTTATTATCCGCGTGATTATTAAGTATCATTTTCGGGTCGGATCACTTTTAATTAATTAGATCAAACTAATGTAATACAAAGTATAATATATATATATATATATATTATTAGTATACGTGCGTTACTTCAAAATAACCCTAAACCCTAAATCCTAAACCCTTTTATATATAGTAGATTATCGCTATTGATCACACATCAAAATATTGAACATCAACGGAATTAATCATATCAATTCAAACACTTTAAACAACATTCTTTCTCATTGATTTCATTAGGAATAACCTAGATTTTATATTAAAGTACATTACATTCATCCGACATCCAATAAATAAAGATGTTAAATAATCCGGAACAATTCCGGTTAAGAGTAAAAAGCTTTTCTCACACTGCCACCAACAATCCGGAACAATATTGATGATACTGATGACTTCCGGATCATTAACCTCGTATTTTGCAATAACAGATTGAATGCATGCAAGTACACGTCTTGCATGTGGAGATAAGGTAGGACGGGTACAGCTAAACATATCTCTTGCGGCATCCAATCTGCCAGTATCAGGCCGACGTGGGTAGCTAGAGGACGATGATGATGACGACGCTTAGTTGACAAGTCGGACTGCTTCAAGCCTCTTAATCCAATAAACCCTTCGATGTTCAATGAATCCTTTAATCAATGGGTGATGATCAGCGGGAGCTACGGCAAGAGCCTCCTCCTCATCTGCAATCAATTTTGTAAGGGTCGTCTCATCGTTGGGAAGGTTAACTGCTGCCATTGATGATGTTAATTTTTGGAGTAATTAATTAGGGTTATGTAATATTTAAAGGAGGGGTTTTGAGGCTGTATTTATAGAGGGGTTATGCTACCATTGATGATGTTCAATGGATGCTTTAATCAATGCTGGTTCTGCTGTTACAGTTGTTCTGCTGTTGTTTATTCACGGGTTTGGACTGCAATATCTTTTAATTAAAAATAATAATATTGAGAAATAACAACGGTTATTCGTTAAAAAACCCGTTGTTATTACTTTCCACAACGGTTTTGCTGACTAAAACCGTTGTGATAGAGTAATGACATCGGTGCATCATAGCCGTTGTTATATATTTTCACCCTAT